>BSSO01002604.1:0-18781 GCA_030267885.1 Mesembryanthemum crystallinum
ACCTGAATCTATATGTGTGTGTGTGTGTGTGTGTGTGTGTGTGTGTGTGTGTGTGTGTGTGTGTGTGTGTGTGTGTGTGTGTGTGTGTGTGTGTGTGTATAACTCTGGGTTGGATGTTCATGACGGGCCGTGC
Organism: Mesembryanthemum crystallinum; assembly: GCA_030267885.1. Lineage (NCBI taxonomy): Eukaryota > Viridiplantae > Streptophyta > Magnoliopsida > Caryophyllales > Aizoaceae > Mesembryanthemum > Mesembryanthemum crystallinum. The sequence continues at coordinate 134 of BSSO01002604.1, forward strand.
CGGCAATGGCAATACGACGGGCCAGCCCACGTGCCTCAAGGCCGGCTCATGCCGACACACGGATATATCCCAAAAATGCCGAACGTGCACGGCCCATGGAATCTTTGTCGTGCCTCGTGCCGGGCCGGATTTGGAGCGGGCCTGTGCCGTGCCCGGGCCAATTGCATGCCGGGCCTTGTGGCCCATGGGCCAGCATGGCCAGTAGCCAGGCCTAATTGCGTCTTTTTTGAGGTTTCATCACAATCATCCACGAACCATAAAGTTGGGATTCCTTAGAGGAGTTTTACATGTTGTCTTTCTTGTTACTCTGCTAATTACCTTTGGCTTTGGTTTCCTGGTTCATGGGCAATGTCGAAGACATCACATTATTCCTCCGCTCGATAGCTCGTTTTACCACATTTGTAATATATATATCATATGAAGACCCTCATATTGGACCTTTCTAATATACCCTTCAACCAAAATATGGATAGAATAGAAGAGGCTTTGTCAAGTCCACCTCTGCAATAAGCCTTATGGTTCTTCCTTGCTTTGCTTCTGCATTGCTTGTCAACCCGTAAGATTTTTCCTATTTTTGCAACAATTTTACCTAGGAATTTGACATCATTGTATTTCATAGAGAGACCTGAAATCCTAACCCAAGCCATGAGTAACCTGATTGACCCTCATTCGGCTCAAAGTTTGGGACCCACTAACCAATATCAATATGAGTCAAATCTCCCTTTAATGCCCACTTTTTTTTCGAAAAATGGTAAGTATATTATTCCAAATTTCCAAAAGGGATGTCAGTGTAACACTAACACCCTTGGAACAAGTCTTGCAGACTCTATACCCAGGCATACCCAGGTTGACTCTTTGAATATCAGAATAATACTCAAATTATCAAAGGAACAAAACATAGTGTATGAAATGTTTCATTTATCAAATTTATACATCCTAATATAAAGCAAATAGTGAATGTGATGACGTATTTGCTCAATAGACCTCTTCTATTGAGTGAAGACTCTTGCATTTCTCTCTCCCCATATCTCATAAATGGTAGAAGCAAGGGCTGCTTTACTGATCCTGCACTTCATCAGAATAATGCCCACTTATGTTTAAGACTTTTGATCAGTTGCATCAACTAATTTAATAGGGTTAATTCATATTGTAGTGATGATTTTAGAAAAACACTAAATCCAACACATTTATATCTGAACTATTTTGTGATTAGCATGTTAATTGCATGCCAAAACCATCAGATGTTATTGTTCCCATGGCTGAATGTGAGGCTTTCCATTTAACTTGTTGATGAAATACTTGAAATGTCTATTCGTGGCACTTTGCATTAGTGACTTGTAGCATTGTGTTAATAAAATACTTTTTCATAATTTTCTTAATGACTGTTACAATGGGTTTGTTGAAACTTAATGACAATTTTCCAACCAAACAATACTTCATTTGCAGTTGGTGCGCCCAGGAGCGGATCCAGCCCACTAGCATGGGGCTCTTGCCCTCAATCCAATTTGGGCTGATTTGTGAATGAATTTGAAAGCCCAAGGCTTGTCCCCTATCAAAATATAATTTTGCCCTCTACTTTATATGTCCAGCCTACTTGTACGCCCCTAAAACAAAGGTTTCAATTCTCAGCCAATGTTTTGAAAACCGGACCGGACATCGAACTGGTCGCTCTATCGGTTCAATGATTCAACTGGTTCTACTGGTTGGACCGGAGTCAAAAACCAAACTATATCGTAATCAAACTTTTTTTTTCTCATGTCAGAATTATTCTCTTAATATATTTGAATTTAATATGTGTGACAAAAAATAAAATTAAAACTCCAATTAGTAGATCTTCTCAAAATAACAAAGCGTAATAAAATTAATTTAGAGAAGTTTATGGTAACTGTAATCGATACAAATTTTGATTGCAAGGANAAAGTGCATGTGAGAGAAGAGAGAAGTGAGGGAAAAAGATAGGGGGAAGGAGTGAGGTGACATTAGCTAGCAGCACCGCGTCCCACATCGATGATAGAAAATAATCGCCTCCTCGAAAAGTTTATAAAGCAAAGAAGTGAGCTGCAGTACTTTTTTACTCATGGGTTTTGCCTAGTGTTGTACAACATGTACTGTACACTATGACTAGGGCTCATAAGGTGGTTTAATTACTGTTTGGGCTAAAATAATTTGGGTCATTCCTAGTATGTTGGACTTGGTATAGACCGGTCCGATTTCACTGGTTTTCGGTTTTTTGCCAGGTTTGACCGAAATCGGGCGGTTTTGACCAGTTCATTTTTGAACGGTTTTTTAGGCTAGTTTAGACCGGACAGGCGACTGATTTTCGGGTAAATCGGTTCAATCGGTAGGTCCGGTCCACTTTTTAAAACACTGTTCTCAGCCCATGTGATTCCCTCCACATTGCCAAAGACACGACCTATCATACAGAAGAGAGAGAAAAAAAAGTCCCTCTCCGACTTTCTCAACGAGTCTATCTCTTTTGATCTCTATCTCTGAATTCTTTGCCACTCACCAAGTCTGCACTTGTTGCAAGGTAAAAGAAGCCTCTTGAACTCTTACTTTAACTAAAACAAGCAAGGTTCAATGATGTATAATGGCAAGATTCTTTTCCAAAGATGACAGATAGTCAATACTGTTCATGTACATTACTAGATAGTTATTTCAGAAATTGGTTAAGTGGAAAGTATGTTTGGAAAATATTACGTTATTGTCATTTATATGCAAACTTCACTTATTTTCCTTCTCTTACCAAAGATTTTTGTTGGAATTTGGGGGTATATTTGTATTGTTGTATATTTTTATGCTTGAATTGAGTGTTGAATTGGTTTGAAAATTTGAAATGTTCAATCATTGTTGAATGGTTGAATTATTATTGAGTTAGTTGTAAAGTTCACCTATACAAGATGTTTTTCTGCGATAAAAATTACGAAGACAAATTTGCCTAATTGAAGCGGTAATGGATCGCTTCCAAAAGACGAAGACTCGTAGAGAGAAATTGTGGAACGTTATTGACATTGAAATTTTATTTTTTGGAGACATCGTATAACAAACTTGTTATCATTTAAATCTTGCCCCCAACCAAAAATAATTCTAGATCCGCTACTGGGTGCGTCAGTGAAGAGCAAGTTCTATTGACAAGTCCACCCCCACTCTTCTTCTATGCATGTTGCTAGCCAACTTGTTCTTCACACTGACATCATATCTGCTATTTTTTTTTGCTATCATGCAATCCTTAGGGCCATCCCAAACATTTTGGGCCCCTTATGCTTAATTCAAATTTTGAAAAAAGTTGAGAAAAAGGCCCAAAAAATCAAAACCAATTTGCAACATAAAAGTTCAAAAAACTCACACGAAATAATCAAAAAAAATCAACAAGCAAAAATGACAAAATTAGGAAACTACATTGACGATTAGTCGATTACTGTGAGGAACAATAGATTTCCAACAATGATCTGATGGGGAACAAATGAATTAAATTTGTAAATATAACTACATAAAACAAATTAAGAAATTTTCAATACGATCAAATTTTCACAATCTAAATACTGAAATTTACCCCCAAAACAAAAACCCCTCTTAGTTAGAATCTGAACAAGACAATCACAATTAAACTCCTCTCAAGCATCTTCTTTAAAGTCAAACGCATACCACATTTGGGATACTCTTTCTATCTTATCGACATATTTTATGGACAAATCTAACATATTTTTCTTCAATTGCTACTTCACCCGAGCAAACTAGACAATCAACACAATTCTTGGTAGAAGCTTTGCTGCCAACAAAGAAAGGTTATGGTTGGGGGGGAAATGGATCAATGGGTGTCTAGATGCAATGAGGGCCAGTTTTAAGGGGAGTAGTGAATAGGAGATTTGGGTTGTAGTTAGAGCAGTAAGTAAAGAGATAAGAGAAGGGGGAATACTAAAGGAGTAATGAATAATTCGGAGCAGGCCAGGGGTGGACCCAGCCATCCCTTTGGAGAGGCAACTGCTGCCCCAATACTCAAAAAAATGTGAAATTGTGCTTGCATTTTAAGAGAAAAATATGTGATAGGTGTGTTTTGCATCCCTAATAATAATTGAATGCCTTGAATGGTAATAAAACACACTCTAAAAATGAAAAGTATAGTAATATAAGTACTACGCATTAGACTAGAAAAGCAAGTACTCTAACAATTGCATCCCCATTACCAAATTTCTAGATCCACCACTGTCTGGGAGAGGAGATGAGAGAGAAAGAGGGAATGAATAAAGTGGGGTGAGAACTTTCTGAGCTTGTAAACAACAAAATGAACAAAATATGAGGCCATGTAATGGCTCATGTTGCTCTTGCCATTTGTCAGCTCTAGCAATCCTCCAAGTGTACCAATTGTGTGCCTTCAACAATTATACTATTTTGTTGCCTTGCTTGAAGGATTTCTACCTTCAAATATTGGAATAGAATCTCTAAGATTTTTTATTCTTGTCGACTTTTTTTTAGTGTGTTTTTGTTCCCTCTATTTTTTATTGTTGAGATATGTGTTTTAGAGGTTTCATGGTTTTCTTTCAAGTTAGTTTGCATAAATACAACACCCTTAATTAATAAATACAATATAAAATAAAAAAGGCACTTATGGCCTTAGTTTAATTGTCAATCTTTTCGACTTTCCCACAAATATTTTCAAATTATTTTATATTCTTTTCTCTCCTTTTCTTTTTTTTTTTTTGCGTGTACTTATTTAATTCCCATGTAAATTATATTAATTTTTTTCAAAAAATTAGAAATGATGACGCAAAGTTTATAATAATGCACTTAAATAAAATGAGTGCAGCTCTGATACTAGATCTAAATCGAATCCTTCTATATTGAGGTCTTGAATCTGTCAATTGCAATGAGAAAAATCCATGATGAAAGTAGTGAAATTACATCCGAATAAGAAGCCGAAGAACAAGCATCAAATGTCAATGCCAAATTCCAGAAGCTCAATTACATAGCCATAATGACAACTACACTAAATTTGGTGGTGGCCAATCTGAGGCCAAGTGCAATCGGAGATAAATATGAAATACGAATTTGGAGGAAAGAGAATCTAAGGTGATGGTGGGGGCGGTGAAGACTGCGATGGTGGTGGCAGCATGTAAGTCTCAAAGGCGACTTAGAAGAAGGGCGTTGGAGATTACTAGGAAAGGCTGAGATGGCTAGTTAGATGAATGGTCATGGTGGGTAGTTCAAAGAGGTGGGGTGCACCAACACCTGTCCTTGAAGTGTGTACATAAGATTATTTGACAAACCTCTTTGTCTTCCTTTCTCTAAGCAGGAGATTCAAAGTTCTGTACTCTAATTAATTGTGAGGGAGTTTTAAATTTTAATTTGTTAAATCAGTATAAATAAAATTCAACATAGTAATTTTAATTGTTTAGAGTGTTGTATTTATTAGATTAGAGTTTTATAATTAGCTTGCCCTTCAAAATCTATGACATTATCTTGATCTTTCAGGGGAGAGAGCTTGTAAATAATATAAACATACCCCATTCCCTATTTCCATAGTCGTAGGTCAGTTTTCTTTTGAAATTTGGAGGGAAATTGAAATTCCCACAATTTTGTTTTAGATTTGACACCTCACTTCGTATGTAGCAATTGAAGTTAGCACAACTTGAATTGATTGATCCCCATTTTTCTAGACTTTGGCGCATAAGTTTAAACTTTGTGAAAAATAACTCAAATTCAAATCACCTAAAATACTTATTCGTTTTGCGTACTTTTCAATTAATACATGGCCATTCATATTTCATAGAACCCACATATCCAAAAGTAGGCTACCTAAATTTCAATTACTAGAAATTCCAATGAAAAGTTCTATTTAGTCAAGGAGTATATCTAGACCTGACAAACAGGTTGTTCAGGTTCAGTTCAGATCCGGGTAACTTTGGGTTCAGGTCATTAGCAGGTCGGGTCATTAGCAGGTTGAGTCAAAAGCACGTCAGACACTTTCGGATCGGGTTCGGTTTTGGGTTGACCCACAAGTTAAGGGTGTTTTTATGTATCCCTTTTAACACGAGTTCTCTACCATTTATACCTAAAATAAAAAAATAAAAAATAATGGACCTTAGTTTTCTGTTGGCTTATACTAACCAAAGATAATTCTAACTAACATAAAAATAATTTATACTATCTCGGTTCTCGATCAAACGATTTAAGTCATGTAGCACAAATAACACCAACTGTACCAAGAACATAACTACTCACAATGACTTAAATATTAGATAAACAATGAGGTAAGCAAATATCAAACTACAAATGTACAAAAGTGACCATATTTACATGATATGAAGGATTGAAGTTTCAGAAAAATAATGAAACTGCTTAACGTAATCGAGAAATTATTTAACGTAACAATTTTTGTTTCATAAGTTCCCAAAACACCTTTTTCACTTGTAACTCAACTTCTTTACTTTTAACAAATGTTCTCTCAAACCTCCATAGTATATGTAGTTTTAATCGCCGCTTTAATCGGAGTACATCGAATCATGATTTGTTTAATACGAACAACATTTTGAAAAATGATGATATTTACATACAATTTCAATTGATTTTGGATTTTTTTTAATTGCGTAAAAGTTATGGAGGAGGATGGTGGGGCTGTAGGCGGCGTGTGTGGTGGGAAAGGGGGTTGGCTGGCCAAGGTCGAGGGAGGACTTATCAGTGTGTGGTCGTCGAGGCTAGGGAGGGGGAGGAGATTGCCGAGGTTGTGGAGGACGAGGGAGGAGTGGCGGCGCTGGTGGAAGGTCACTTGGGTGTCACAAGATAAGAAACAACAGCAGCAGATGTGAGCAAACTATCTCATAGTTTATGAGCAAAAGAAGACACAAAAATAAGCAGATCTTGCAATTATCTCTCCTGTAAAACTTTAAAATAGCTATAAACAATATAATTTAAGCACAATGAATTTCATTAGCAAATATTTTCTAACAAGGAAGAACAGTATTGCCTTTTTAAATCTAGGAAAATTTTCATTTTGGGTGCATGACGTTAGGCCTAATTGCAATTTAGGTACCTGCCTTTTCAATATTCTAATTTTGGGTACCTGAAATTTTAAAAATTGTCTCATTTTGGGTCATTTCACTAATGGCGTCAAAAACTTCGTTAACATGCTGACGTGTCATCAATAAAAAAAAATTAATTTTCCAAAAAGTTGTATAAAAAAATTCTGAATAACTAAAAATGAGCATTTCATAACATTTGAATTTTTTTTTTTTTGGTAATTTTTAGAAACTTTTTAAGAATATTTTGCTTAATGACACATAAGCATTTTAACGGAGTTTTTGACGCCGTTAGTGAAATGACCCAAAATGAAACCATTTTTAAAATTTCAGGTACCCAAAATGAGAATATTGAAAAGACAGGTACCCAAATTGCAGTTAGACCTAAAGTTGGGTACCCAAAATGAAATTTTTCCTTAAATCTATCATGGACCAATCAATATATTAACAACCAACATCACATCTAGAGGCCAAAACATGCATTAGACAATTATTAACTGCAGAACTTTATTATGGATGTTTGTGGTGGCCAAGAAGGGTGGTGGAAGGTGTTTCGAGGTGGAGGTTGAGTGGGCAGAAGCTGCGGTGTAGTCACTATCGATTGCAATTTGGGAGATGAAAACAACTTAATTTGGGAAACGAATTCCAAGAGCAGTGTTTTCAGTTGAATGACTCAAAGAAAAACAACGTAATATAGGAATTGAATTACAAGATTGGTGTTCTTAGTGTAATACCCCAAGTATTTGATGGTTGAGGATAGCTTAAATGGTCGATGAGTACTACTCATACCACCAAGGTGCATCCTGGGAAGTTTCTCAGGAGCATGTGAGTGAAGACAAAGCATGCGGGAAAGACTTGTGGTGGTTTGTGGGGACATTCCTCAACCAGGAAAGCGGATCTTGGTGGCACCACCAGCCCGTGCAAGAGGTCGGGGTGTTACACTTAGAAAGGAAAAAGGAGAGAGGAATTAGGGAGAATGGTAGAACAAAAATGGGAGAAATGAGGAGGGCAGTTTAGGAAATTTTGGTTACGTAGAGTAATTTCTTGGTTATATATAGCAATCCCCAATAAAATAAACATATACAAAACATAAAAAATAAACAATTCAGCAAGGGGCTTGACCCAACAGGTTGGGTCGGGTCTTGACCTAAAAAATTTCGGATTTTGGACGTAGTATTTTGTTCAAAATCCATTTTCTCAGGGTCAGGTTTGGATCAATTTTCGGATTAAGTCAAATAATGACTTTAGTTTAAACGAAAAAAAAATTGTGGAAAGTTTGAAACACCTATGTAAAAATCAAACAAAAACACCTATGAAAAGTTGATACGTAGTCATCACCTCAAAGAGCATACTGCATTACCATTTCAGTTTAAAAACCTCTGTCCTTTTATTGTAGCACCGAAAACATTCCCAACTCATCTTTATTACACCAGCATAGCCATGACAATGAAGCATCAAAGTCGAATTTCGGTACCTTCTGTTGGCAACTCCCATGTGTTGCACTAAGTGAGATGAAGCCCAACATTTTTTTATTTTTGTTATGCAGTCTCACCATCTTATATATATTCCTCTAATCTCACATTAGCAAACTGTAAAAATTTCATAAGAAGGCAATTTGTTAAATAATAATGGCAAGAGCAATGAGAATTGCAAATGAATTAACAATCAACGCTGTTGGGATCTCAATAGTCCTCTTAGGATGGAAAAATTTTCACTGAATTTTACCATTACTTGTTTACCAATTGACAATCCAGAAAACATAATAATAGCGAGTTAAACTGAAATCATTATATTTTCTAATTTTGTAAATAAAAGAAAATGACCTTAAAATACATGAAAAACTAATAACATATATAGAACATTGTACAGATCTAAATCATAAGTAAAATAGTGTATGTAAGTATGGATTTAGCTTACTTCCAAGTATGTTATTAGGCAAGAACATAAGCAAAATCTTGATAGAACTCAATTGTTTTCTCGCGTCCAAAGTAATCACTGGTTTTACCACAATGCGATAATTTGAAACCAATAAATTGAAGTAACCCTGTAAATAGACTAAAAAAAATGATACATATATAATTACTTTGATAATCAAAACCAATAGAACTAATTATAATCTTATATCTTTAAAAAGTGAAATTAGTGTTTTTTTTTGTGGGAAAAAAAAACACTATTGAGACACTTGAACAAAAGTAAGAAATTGTCAATATACGATAGTAATGTCCCAAAATAGAAACTCAAAAGGCATATTACATCATTTGTTACTCAATAAAAATGGAAAAGAAACATTTCCCTATTATTTATTTTAAAATCTAAGGAGTTCCAACTCAAAATTTAATTAGAGCTCAAAAAGTTACTAAGAATCAAAGTTTTCCAACACAAAGAAGAAAAATAAAATAGAAATTTATCTCATACCATTTTCTTTCACATCATCCCAAAATTTAAGCATATATGAAACCATTTATTCTATCAATTGGCTCTGCAGTGAGTACACGAATCGGAATAAAAAAGTAATAGGGAAAGAAAGATTAATTATAAAAGTACATGCAAACTAAAACCCTATACAGATATTTCACAAGGAAGATGGAAAGATAATTGACTTTTAGTTACCACTCCATCCAAAATTTTATTGAGTGCACCAAAATGTAAAAGCCATTGCTATGAATTCTCTATAACCTTCATTAGAAATATAAACTTGAAGCTTTCTTCATTCACAAAACAAATATCAAATAATTAGAAATTTTACCATTATTAAAAATAGTCATAAAATTGGAATGTGGTTGCAGGACCAAATGAACTTTACATTTTCCCACAATTTCTTATACCAGCACTTGCATTGCACCAATTGAAGGAGAGTTTAGAATGAGAGTCTGATAACTAAAAGGATAGAAAGTAGGGAGTGAGAAACACTGAATATCAATGGTGCCTTTGAAATCCACACTCACCCAAAACCTCTTAAGACCCATTTTTTATTTTTTATTTATTTTTGTTTTTTTTTTTTTGTGTGTGTGTTAGACCCACAAAATCCAGACTTAACCTCGATCGACATCCGAGAACATGCAATCTTCCGACTTAAATTAAGGCCCAACAATTCAAATCACTAACATCAAGTTCACTTCTAACCAAATAAAAACAAAAAAGCAAAAGAAAAAAAAATGAAAAATAAAGTGATTAACCTTACCTCTAACACCTGCACCACACACAGTCAAATACTACCATCAGTAAATAAAGGTATTGGTGATGATATCTAATTCAATCGATCAAAGCTGAAATTATTATGAGAGAACGAAAAAGTTGAGCTGTGTGATTATGATTTTGGAGCATGTATGATTTATGAAGATGGAATATAAGCAGTTTTTAGAGAACTTTAGAGATAAAAGGATTTTATTTTCAAAAGTCAAAAATTGGTAGCTATAGTAAGAGAGATAATAGGAGAGATAGCAGGAGAAATAATAGGGCTGGTAAACAATTCATTCTGAAAATGCAATAGAAGATTAGGCATGAATTAATAATTTTTTTTCCTAAAACAATTTATTATAAAAAAAAATAAAAAATAAAAACTAAAGCTGATGTCAATATTGATTTTGGAGGGAAAATTTTTCTTGAGAGGCTGCCATGTGTGCTTCGCTGATGTCAGCCGGCATTTGTTTTAGTATTATAGTATAGATTTTTCATGATTTTCTTAATGACTAATACAATGAGTTTGTTGAAAGGGATAACGCCAATTTTCTAATCAAACAAAACTTTATTTGCAGTGGGTGCGCCTGTGAAGAGCAAGGTCTATTGACAAGCCACCCCCACTCTTCTTCTATGCATGTTGCCAGCCAACTTGTTCTTCACATTGACTTCATCTCCACTGTTTTTTCTGCTACCATGCAATCCTTATAGGGCCATCCCAAACATTTTGGTGACCTGTGCTTTTAAATTTTTATAAAAAATTGAGGAAAAGGCCCAAAAAAATAAATAAATAGAAGCAATTTGCAACACAAAAGTTGGGAAAACTTACACGAAATAATCAAAAAATTTCAACAAGAAAAAATGACAAAGTAATGAAACTACATTGATGATTACCGTGAAGAACAATAGAGGCCTAACAATGATCTACTGGGGAACGAATGATTTAATTTTGTAAATATAACTACATATAACAAGTTTTCAATGATAAAATTTTTAGAACCTAAGTACTGAAACTTAACCTCAAAACAACGACTCCTCTTAGTTAGTTACTAAACAAGACAATCACAAATTAAACTCCTCTCAAGCATCTTCTTTAAAGTCAAGCGTATTACTATATTTAGGATTCTCTTTCGATCTTATGGACATATTTTATGGCCAAATATAACATGTTCTTCTTCAATTATGATTTCACCCGAGCAAACTAGACAATCTAACACAATTCTTGGTAGAAGCTCTGCTGTCAACAAAGTAAGGTTCAAGTTTGGGGGAAAATGGATCAATGGGTGTCTGGATGCAATGAGAATCGATTTTAAGGGGACTAGTAATTAGGGGATGAGGGTCGTAGTTGGAGCAGTAAGTAAAAAGAAGAGAGAAGGGGGGAATATTAAAGGTGTAATGTATGAGAGGGAGAAGAGAGGAGAGAGAAATTAAGAAGAGATAAAGAGGGAATGAATAAAGTGGTGCAGGAATTTTATGAGCTTGTAGACCAACAAAATGAACAAAATATGATGCCCTCTGCAATGGCTCCCGTTTCTCTTGCCGTTGGTTGGCCTAGTAATCGTCCAAAGTGTACATATTGTATGCCTTCAACAATTAGATTATTATTTTGGTGCCTTGCTTGAACGGTTTCTCCTTTCATATATTATATTGTAATAGAATCTCTAGATTTTTTTTATTCTTGTTGGCTTTTTTTAGTGTGTGTTTTTTTCCCCTCTATTTTTGATTTTTCAAATATGTGTTTTGGAGGTTTTATGGTTGTCTTTTCAAATCAGTTCACATAAAATACAACACCCTTAATTAATAAATACAACACCCTTAAAAAAAAGGAACTTATGGCCTTAGATTAATTGTACATCTTTTCAAATTATTTTATACTTTTTTTATTTTTTTTGTTTGGTGTGTACTTCTTATTTAATTCCAATGTAAATTATATTTTCTTTTTTCCAAAAAATTAGAAGGGACGACGCAAAGATCATAAGAATGCACTTAAACTGGCGCATCTCTTATACTACATCTGCATCGAATCCTTCTATATTGAGGTCTTGAATTTATCAATGAGAAACATATATGATTTAAGTTTTGAAATTATATTCGAATAAGAGGCTGAGTACGAGTACCGAATGTCGACATCAATTTCCAGAAGCTCAATTCCATAGCCATGATGACAAAGAAACTGGAATTGGTGGTGGGCAATCCGAGGCCAAATGCAAGCGGAGATAAATGAGAAATACAAATTTGGAGGAAAGAGAATCTAAGGGTGGTGGTGAGGCGGTGACAGCTGTGATGGTGGTGGCGGGATGTAGGTTTCAAAGATGACTTAGTATAAGGGCATTGGGGATTATTCTATAGAGAGGCTGAGGTGGTAGTTGGAAGAATGGCCCTGGTGGGTAGTTTAGAGAGGTGGGGTGCACCAACACCTTTCCTTGAAAATGTGTACATAGGATTATGTGGCCAAACCTCTTTATCTTGCTTCTCTGAGTAGGAGATTCAAAGTTCTGTATTCTAGTCAGTAGTGAGGATGAGATGGATTTGAGTTTTAAATTTTAACTAGTTAAATTAATATATAAATAAAGGTCAACATATTAATTTTAATTCTTTAGAGTGTTGTATTTATTAGATTAGAGTGTTGTATTTTGTTCACCCTTCAAACTCTATATCATTATCTTGATTTTTCAAGGAAGATAAGTTAATGATGTAAACATACCCCATTCCCTCTTTGCATAGTGTTAGGTCAGTTTTCTTTTAAACTTTGGAGGGATATTGAAATTCCGACAATTCATGTTTTAGATTTGGCACCTGGCTTCGTATATAGCAATTCAAGTTAGCATCATCTGAATTGATTGATCCCCCATTTCTCTAGACTTTGGCGCACAAATTTAAACTTTGGAAAAAATAATTCAAATTCAAATCACCTAAAAATACTTATTCGTTGTACTTACTTTTCAATTAATAAATGGCCATCCACATTTCATAGAACCCACATATCCAAAATTAGGCTATCATCCAATCAAAAAAAAAAAAAAATTAGGCTATCAAAATTTTAATTACTAAAAACTCCAATGAAAAGTTCAATTTAGACGAGGAGTATATCTAGACCTAGCAAGCGGGTCGGTCAGGTCTGGCTCAGATTCAGGTAACTTCGGGTTCGGGTTAGTAGCATGTCGGGTCATTAGCGGGTCGAGTAGTAGGTTGTCACTTTTGAGTCGGGTTCGGTTTTCGGTTGACCCTAAGGGTTAAGGGTGTGTTTATGTCTCCCATTTAACCCGAGTTCTCTACCGTTTATATCAATAATAAAAAATAAAAAATAATGGAACTTAGTTTTCTATTGGCTTATAGTGACCAAAGATAAGTCCACTAACATATGAATAATTTATACTATCTCAATTCTCGATCAAAAGATTTATCTTGTAGCACAAATAACACCAACTAGACCAAGAACATAATTGTTCACAATGATTTAAATATTGAAGAGGTAAGCAAACATTAAACTACAAACGTACAAAAGTGACCATATCTATATGATATGAACGACGGGAGTTTCCAAAAAAATAAAGATATACAAACCCAAAAGATAAACAATTCAACTAGGGATTTGACCCAACGGTCGGGTCTTGACACGAAAATATTAGGGTTCGATCATTTTCGAGTTTCGGGGAGTAATATTGTGTTTAGACCCATTAAACAAAAAGAAAAAAAGAAAAACTATAGAAAATTTGAAACACCTATGTAAAAAAACAAAACAAAAACAGGCATGAGGTTCTGCGAGAAAATTTAAAAGGACTCGAGGGAGGGGTTAAAGAGCGGAAATGCGTTTGTGTCTCACCGGAGTAGACACTGTTCTCCTCTGGTACGTGCTCTCTCTCTCTTCTCTCTCCCTTATCCTTCTTCTCCTCTCGCAACTACTTTTTTTGCGCCTAAACAACGCCAATGGCGATCTCAGCTACCATCTTTGACAACTCCATTATATAAGCCGGATTTGCTCTTATTTTCTCTCTCCGATGATCATCCGACCGGCGAGTTCTTCCTCGATTTGTAGCTTCTAGCTGTTTAAAATCTCTTTATCTGTTGAATTTGGGGTTCAATTTTGTGTTATCTTTGTAAATTTGAACTGATGCTGCTTCAATTTTGTGGTTTGTTTGTCAATTGATTTGATTGCTGTTCAGGGAAGAAGGTAGGTGTTTTGAATTTGTTGTATTTGGTGTCGGATCGACCGACATGTGATGCTGGGCTGTTTTTGCTTAGGGTGAAGTGTTGGAGCTTGGAGTAGGATATGGGTACCCTTCTAATGGTTTCAATTTTGATTTAGTAAGGGTCTTTGTCAAGTGTGAAATGGCATTAGGAAATGCCCATTTTCTTTCAATTGAACTCTTGAGAATCAAACTACTTCTAATTGCCTCTTTTGATGTGCTTGACTTCGTCACATTCTTCCAAAGGAATTGGATTATAGATTTATTTGATTAGTTGATTCGCCTGCTCATCCTGTTAGACACATGCATACACAATTTTCTTTCCTTAGACCTTCTTCCATCTCATTGCATCCTTTGTATGAATTATACGCATGCACCTTCTTGTTGGTCTAGAAATGATTCTGGGTTTTGTTTTCTGTCAGGTTTTGGCATTAGAAAGCTAAATTATAGTCAATCATGCCTCCAACAAGAAAATCGAGGAGTGTCAATAAGCGGTTTTCGTATCCTAATCAGAGCTCTCCTGTAAAAGATGGAGATAATGCTAATAAAGTTAACAAGCGGGTGAGCACTCTCTCTTTTCTCATGCTATTTTATTTATATATATTTTTTTCTCTAGCAGTATAAATCTGGGAACCTATTAGATCAGTGTACTTGTGTATTTGGCTGGGTATTTCTTGTCCCGGAGAGAAGTTAGGACCAATATTGGTTCAAAAGTGGGGAAAAGTTTACCGTAGTGGTGGCTTTTGAAATAATAAATGCACTGTCAAATTTAAGTGAACAAATCTTATACGTTCATTTACACTTATTATTTACAAAATTTTGTTGAAGCCAAAGGTACTTAGGGTCAAATTACATTGAAGAGTAAGATTTTTTAAACTTTGGTTGAACTGAAAGACAACCTGATAATGTTTACATGGCCATCACTAAGTTTGGCCGTGGAAAGAGGTCCCTTGAAGTGGATCTCGATGTATTATCCCACTCCTGTGCTTCAAATACTTCCATTTTGTAGATTTTGTACTAAAAATATGCTTTGTTTTCTTTCAACTTGCATTCATTTGGGACATGAAATTATAGCATCTTTCCTCTGTGTCTTTTCTTATCTTGCACAGAAGAGGAAGGTATCTGATATGTTAGGGCCTCAATGGAGCAAAGAAGAGCTTCAGCGTTTCTATGAGGCATATCGCAAATATGGGAAAGATTGGAAGAAGGTTGGTCAACTCTCTGTCCTCTCCCTGTCTTGCTTTTATATACAGATATGTTATTTTTTTCATATACAAATGAGATGCTGTTGCTGTTCGTTTGTGATTATGAATTTGTGATATAGACATTTCGCAGTTCCATCGAAGTTTTATGTGAGTATATGTTTACATTTGTCCATAGGTGGCTGCAGCAGTACGTAACCGGTCTGTGGAAATGGTGGAGGCCCTTTATACAATGAACAGGGTAAGAACGGTGTGAAAGGACACTGTTGGTCATATCCCCCATCCCCCCAACAACAATTTACATTTACCCTCGGCTAAGTTCTTGTTTATTTGCTTTCTTTTTGAAATGGTAAGAGGATTCCCTCTAATTGGGGGGGGGGGGGGGGTGGGAGGACCCTAACCTAGCGTGGTAGTTACTAGAACCCTTTGAATCCTGGTAACTCATTCGAATGAAAGGGTGGATCTACTGTGTTACACTCTCCAACCCTTAAGTTTTCTATATCCTATTTTTTACTCTCCCTTTCTCTCGTGTGTTGCATTTGATGTTATTCCATTTTTATTTAGCAACCTGCTGCTGCCCATAAGTGCTGTACTCTGTATAGCTACTAACTTGCCAATTGTGGTGGGGCATTGATGCTTGTCATGCCTGCACACAGATCTGGCTTCCAGCCCTTTGATGAATGTGATGGTCCAAATTTCATTAATAAGCTTTATAGGCAACTGAAATTTGGTTCCAGTTCTGCTTTTGTCGGTGTATATTTGGATCTTTAGGGCTTATCTTCCATGATATTTGCCGTCTTACCTTTTCGATCCGATTCTAGAAGATGCATGTGTCCAATTCATGGTTTTTTTGAGTATTATGACGGAACATTGTTTAATGGCTGGCTGATAGTTGTTGTTACTCTTTTGCCTTCAGCTGTTATCCTGCTTCCCTCTTTCTTTCATTCAAAGTTCTATGGTAGTCTCTCAACTTAAAAATTATTTCTTCACCATCCCCCATCCCCAGTAAGAAAAGAGACACCAGTGAGATCTCACACTTGGTGTGGTATGTACATATTTTCATCAGGGAGAAAAAAAAATCCGTCTATACTCTGCGCGTTGTCTGAAAAGATGATCATCACTGGTCCAAGCCCTATGAGGCATTGTCAATGCCATGAGTATAAGTACCCACATACATAGTTCAAACGGGAACACTTATTTTTAGAATTACTAGTTACTTTCTACGAGCAATCTTATGTTACTAGCCACTCGTTTAGAAGGGGGGAAGAAAAAGATTCAGAGAAGAACTCGTTGGTGTTACTTCGAAGATTTATATCATTGCATTGGTGAGTTTACAGTAACCTGCACTGACATGAGCTATCCTTTTTAGACCTATGGGTAAACTAATAACATTCTGAGACAGAGACATTCAACTTTGAAAATATGGCGTGCCTCTGTTAATCATAATAAGATCTTTAGAATCTTGTAATTATATTTTGTATGGCAGATATGAGCTTATGTAGGGGACATGTGACCTAAAGTTCAATGCTGATGCTCATATCAGCTTATCCTTTGCCTTTGGAATAATGAGAGTGGAAAAGAAAGACTAAGGATGCAAAAGGTTTTTGCTTGTAATTACTGTAATTTCACCCGCTCTAAAGGAGAACCACTGATTCGACAGCATGCTGGAATGTTTCTTCTATCGAATACTTCCATTTTCTCGGTCAAAGATGCCTATCCAAATTATTGTTATGGTGTTTTGTTGGGTGGCTCAGCTTGTTGTATTATTGGAATTTCGAATTTGTTGTTATTCTTGTTACCGGCTTCTATTCTATATTAATGTTGCTTCTCATCCCTCTGCTTATTTTGATGTAATTTCATTTTCTCTCATCTTTCACCTGCACACAATTGCCTTCATTAGTAACTGTATTATCCTATGGTGAGACTGTTTCTTATGAAGCTTGGGAAGTTATATTTATACATAATGTAGCTATGCGGATTTTGACATGGCTTATGTTTATTCTTCTTGCAAATTAAAAGCTCAAAGGAGTTTGCATCAGCAATTTCCTTAGCCTTTTCTTTTCATTTCTTTTCTTTTCATGGGATGATTGATCGTAATTATTCTTTATTGTCAGGCTTACTTATCTCTTCCAGAGGGAACAGCTTCTGTGGTTGGATTAATAGCTATGATGACTGATCATTATTCTGTTCTGGTGAGCAATGTGCTGTTACTCAGATTTATCATTCACCTTTTAGAGGTTGTTTACTGTTCAATGTTACTTCTTTTTGCGTCGTTATGACCTATATGCGCCTCATTTCGGTTTTCTCTTGGTTTGCAATTTGCATTATCGTTCCTTGTTTTTAAACAGGAAGGATCATATTTGGAAGTGGTATACAAATACAAATTGCTTCTCAAAATTATTGCACATAAAGCTCACATAACTCATAAACTTTGTGGAGCCATCTTCATATTTTGGAATCTAACTTTTTTACTATTCTAATTGCTCAAGGTTGTGTTTGCTTCTCATCCTGTTCGTGATATTTTTGTGGGTTCTTACCATTATTATCCCCTGCCGTATTTTGTAACATTACTTTGGTTCTATTTGTGTTGCATGAACACAGAAACGAGAAATGAATTGACATGATATGGGAATGGGAAATTGACCATTTAAAAGTATAGTATGATATTGCAGTGGAGAAGATTTTGGAAATGGCTATAAGAACTAGACAAATATGCATGTAAGGTAGCAAACGACATCTATATGAATACATGTATTCTATAAATTTGAGAAGGATGAATTTACTGATAACACAACTAAAATGGATACTTGATTTGTTATCTTATTTTATTTTTTGGTACGAAAAATAAGGAATGCAAGGTTACAAGAAGAGGACAAGGGGTCCTTTTGCCAAAGTAATCAATAAAATTGATGCGTATGCGGAAGGGTAACAAGGTGGGTAACAGGGGAGGTAACAGGTAGTTACGAGTTTTTTTTGTGGTTTTATGAATGAAACGAAAATAAAAGGGATATGGACTTGTGAATTAAACGAATCACTCAAATTCAATTCAATAAGAACTAGGGTTCTAAG
>BSSO01002605.1:0-18772 GCA_030267885.1 Mesembryanthemum crystallinum
CTTTAGGGTATTACAGTTAGGTATGCCGTGAAATTTGTGAGAGGTTCTTTTGCTAGGCTACATGTATTTAAGCAACTTGCTGAAAAACATACACAATGTCGATTGTCTTTATCTATGGATTGTGCAACTAGATGGAACTCGACATTCACCATGTTGGAAACTGCTTTGAATTATAGAGATGTTTTTAAGAAGATGGATATTCCACTTAATCCCCAAGTCGATATTGATCCACCATTAGAACCGGAAAGTGATGATGAAAATGAAACTAGAGTTGAAGAATTTGTATTTTTCGGATGCCCTACTGATGAAGATTGGAAAGTGGTTGAGGGTTTAGTTATTTTTTTTTTTTGAGAGAATTCAAACTTTTGACTGATCAAGTTTCTAGATCATTGTATGTAACTAGCAACTCAGGTTTCTTTTACATTGCTCGTGCATTGGATCAATTAGAGAGGTGGACGAATAGCGATAATATTGATTTCAGTCTTATGGCTAGATCAATGAAGAAGAAATTTGACAAATACTGGGGGGGACGTGAAAAAGATGAATGTCTTGATCCACAAGGGAGCAATCCTTGATCCTAAAGTGAAGCTGATGGGGGTGAAGCTTCCGTTTACTCGCATATACGGGGCACTTAGGGATGAGGAGTTAGCTAATGATGTGTACCGTA
This sequence comes from Mesembryanthemum crystallinum, assembly GCA_030267885.1. Classification (NCBI taxonomy): domain Eukaryota; kingdom Viridiplantae; phylum Streptophyta; class Magnoliopsida; order Caryophyllales; family Aizoaceae; genus Mesembryanthemum; species Mesembryanthemum crystallinum. The sequence continues at coordinate 668 of BSSO01002605.1, forward strand.
GAGCTAGTGCTTTATTTGAGGATTATAGGAGGATCTATGCTCCTCTAACTCCTCGTACTGACGACACATCTTCTACTAGTGGTCTCTCTCCTAATCAGGGTGATGCCTTGGATTTTAAGAAAGTTATTGAACGCCAAGTGAGGATGCTAAGATCAGATAATAGAAATACGAGGTTGGAGTTTGATAGGTATACACATGAGCAGTTAGGTAAACATGAGCTAGAGGGTGATATATTGACTTGGTGGAGATTGAATGCTCATAGATACCCCATTCTAGCTTGTGTAGCTTGTGATGTTCTAGCAATACCTATCTCCACTGTAGCTTATGAGTCAGCATTTAGTACCGGGGGTCGTCATCTTGATCCGTTCAGGAGCTCTTTGACTCCTAGGGTACTTTTCCTATTTATCATCTCTTATAAATTTTGTTTATTTTATTTCTTACATTTCCTAACTTCTATCATATTTGTATATTTATAAAAGACCGTACAAGCTTTGATCTGTACACAAGATTGGATTCGTCCCAAAAAGGAGGAGAGGGTTCATGTGGAGGAAATTTTGGAAGAGATAGAGGAACTTGAAAAGGATACATAAATTTTCTTTTTATATTGTTATCTAATGAATTTATTTACCTTTTAAGTGTTATTGTGTAACTATAACTAACTCATGATATTTTGCAGATTTGCAAACATCTACTTTGGAGGATGATTACGATGTACTGTTTGTTTGAAAGCACTTGAAAAAGGTAATTTGAGATATTTATGTCTTGGGTTTTTTAATTTTTGGGTTTTTTAAGTCAATTGTTCCACTTCGGAAAGAGTGCTTTACACAGGGCACTTTATCTTCCCTTTTATGTTAGTCTTTGCAATAGAGCTATACAAATTGGAAATATAACTTATTCTTCCTATTTCCTATTGTTGGTTTTTGGTTTTTTTTGCTATTGTTGAAGGTTTGGAATTTTAATGATGGGTTTCTCATGATCCACTCAATTGATTTTGTTGCAGAAGTTTGTGGGGATTAGGGGCTTTTCTGCTTTGGCTGGAAAGGTAAAGGGCTACAAATTCCTGGGGTTAAGGATATTATAATTGTCGCTTCTGGTAAAGGTGGAGTTGGGAAGTCTTTGATTATTAATTTGTGAAGAGTTAAACAAGCTGTGTATTTTTGGTGCTCAATTTAATTGTATTGGCACAATAGTTGCCTAAGATGAGCTTTATGGACCTCAATGCTTAGTTAATGGCTGGTGTATAAACAAGTACTCAATTACTGTTTTGGTTGTCAAATGATGCTGGATAACCTAGTTCTTTTGACTTTATCTTGGAAAAATTGTCTCTTCCAATTGACTCATGATTATGGAAACCGGTCCGGTCCGGTCCGAGACCGGGGTTTCCGGTCCGGTCCGGTTCGAGACCGGGGTTTCCGGTCCGGTCCGGTTCGAGACCGGGGTTTCCGGTGCGGTCCGGTCCTGGACCGGAACTGACCGGTCCGGTCCATAACAAACAAAAACGTCGCTTGTCTGGTCCCGGTCCGGTCTGGGTCGGTCCGGTCCGGTCCGATTCCGTACCGTTGAACAGCGCTACCACAAATACAACATCAAGCACCACATTAAGAAAAGTGAAACTAAAACAACAAAGAATATCACCTAAAAGAATAGAATCACCAACTACTTATATTACTTAGCCTTAAAAACGATTCAGTAACAATTGCAAATTACCATAGCATCTAAAAACGAAAATCACAAGCACAAAAAAAAAAAAAAAAAAAAAAAATCAAAAATCAAACACACATTCAAATTGATTATTCATAATCAAATAGACATTTTAATAAAATTCGTAAGAACAGAATAAAACAACAATTCACATACCTAAATCCGCATGGAATTGAAATCTTCAAGCCAGAATTCGCGATAAATAGAGAGATTGCAAGCAATGTATCAAAACAGCGAGCAAAGAGCAGATTACACACGTTTAAATCGATTCAGATGAAGTAGACCAAAGAATTTTGAACGAAGTAGAAATAGAAAGGAGAGAGAGGGAGAAAATCGTTCGCTCGTTCGTGAAGAGAGAGAAAAAAGTGGGCAACTCTGGTTCGTGAAGAGAGAGAAAAGAGAGGAGAGAGAAAAGTGACTTATGTTGAGTGTAGTGTTTTTATATTGAGCGCTTACATCAGCATGACATCAGCCGCCTCACTTAAGGCCTAAATAAGGCCGCCTCATATGAGTTAAAAACAAAAAGAGAAAAGAATGAATGAAAAAATGGAATAAAATTACTTAAACCTAGGTTTTTTTTTAAAAAAAAAAGTTTTGAACCGTTGACCCTGACATAGTTACACCAACACTGCACCACCTCAGTCCTCAGCATTCAACATTCACATTCACTTCCCCCGAACCCGACTACCCGACCAGAACCACCGCCACTACTTCTCCTTGGCGCTTCTTAATCTTCTGCAAGTTCTTCACCACTCTCTCTCTCTCTCTCAAACTTACAATTCAACCGAAGGTACTACCATTGCTCTGCTCAAATTTTCATTTCTGTAAAATTGCAAGATTTCTTCCTAATCCACGTTTCTTTGTTGAATCCGAATGTTTGATCACAATTTCTGGAAGTGAACCATTTTTGGCAGTAATTCGTGATGTTTTTAGCCCTTCATTTTTCAATTATTTATGTGAATTGATTGATACATTTAGGACTTTCTGTTTGATTTGTCATGTAAATTGATTTGTGATAATTGGCTTTATTGACAACATTTTGTTCTTTGTTGTGTGAAGCCAACTGCTGAATTGTAAGAAAATGAGAAAATTCAGTGCTGTTAATCGTAGAAGTTCATTGGTGACCATTTTTGGCAATGATTTGTGATGCTTTTAGCTCTTCTTTTTGAGTTTTCGTGTAATTTGATTGATAATTTAGCCAAGTTTTGTAATTTGATTGATACATTAAGAGCTATTCTTTTCGATTTCTCATGTAAATTGATTTGTGACAATCGGCTTGACTGACAGCTTTTTGTTCTTTGTTGTGTGAAGCCAAGTGCTGCATTGTAAGAAAATGAGGATATTCAGTGCTGTTAACCGTAAAAGTTCATTGGCGGCATGGTTTAGACGAAGTACAGAAGAAAGTAGAAGCTCATTCTGCACACACAGCATTGCTGATGGGTCTAGTAGTGGTAGTAGTTCCAAAGTCAAGATTTTCGATCGTGATCTCAAACGTACGCAGGTGCCTGTGTGTTCTTCCTTTCCTCTTTATAGTGGAGTTTGCACGATAAATTTGTCAAAATGTCAATGCTTATAATTATAATGAGGGAAGAAACATGGTAGATGAGTGATTCGATTGCTGTTTATCCATGCTAAATGATATATCACTATGTCTATAGCAGTCCAAATTACGATAAATTGTTGGCAACAAACTACTTCATTTTTTAATTTCACTAGGTCCTTAAAACAGTCTGTTGGTATTATTGAGCTGAAAACTCAAGGGTAGGGCTTTAGAAACTAGTCTCTGCTATTCTCGACTCCTAAGTCGTAAGTTGGTTTGTACAATTTGATCAGGGGTATGTAAACTACTTTGTCGAACAGTTCTAAAATGATCCTTAATGACATTATATTTCAGAGTTCAAGTTTGCTTTTGCTTGTATACCCCATTATTGAGAGGTTGCAAGAGCAACTGGCTTCATACATGTATAAATTATTAGTCAGAGGAAGAAGGGTAACTTTGCTTAAGATATCAAATCTTCCAATTTTCTTTTGTCTTCGCTTACAATTCCAGCTAAAATGTGGATATGTTTCTCATTAGTCAATTGGGAAGCGTTGTGTTGTTGACTTGTCTGAAGCATGTTGTTGGGGTCTTGGCATTAGACCCTTTCACACTATATGAATGAAGCTCTAGATGAAGTGGCTTTGGAGGTTTGCTAATGCAACGAAGGCACTATGGAAGAGCATCATGAAGGTTAATGACGCAATTCAATACACTAAAATGATGTACGATGAAGGTTGAGACGGACTCTAACGTTTAACCAATTTACTGTATATCTGTAGGATTAATGAAGCAGAATAACCCGCGAAGTATTAGTGCAAAGTTTATAGAGATTAAATTTAGGGAGAGCAGCATAAGTGTGAGGATAGCTCTCTTAGACCCTTTTTTTCCCTCTTCCATGCAACTACCTCCCCTCATGAATTTTAACAGCTTACCTTGATTCTTTCAACTAGTGATACATGGCAAAGGAATAAAATGTAAAATCTAAGGTAGATACTTTGCATGAGTCAAGGCATCTGCTTCTAGAGCCAGTGCTGTACAGCTGGCCAGAGGAAATTCATCTTGAATGTTCGATGGAGCATCCATTTTACAAGGGTTGACCCCTTGCATTACCTGGGCTTGGGCTGTGGTTGCATCGATGTCCTTCTGTTAATGTGATCCCTAACCCCAAGGATCAAGTAAAAAATTGGGTATTGCGGCTATTGCCTCTCAATGACACAGGTAGTACCCATGTTGCATCTTCTATAGGACTGAACTTCCACTTAATCAACCATTCAACTTGATCTCGATTGTGTCTCTTCATCATCCTTTTATGAACAATACATTCAGGTTCTTTAACCTTTCCTCATTCCTGGTGGGTGCTGTTGGCTCAACAGGCGGTCGTGGCCTGGCCGATGATGTTTCTTTAACATGGATACATGGAAGGTGCAATGCACGCAAGCTTCTAAAGGTAGCTGCAAATAATAAGCTACTTTACCCACTGTAGGCACCGCCTTGTACGGCCCATAGTACTTGGCTGCCAACTCTTGGCAAGGTCTAACCTCCATAGAAGATTGTCTATATGGTTGTAACAAAAGATAGCCCAGTCTCGCACCTTCAACTTTCTTTCTGATCTATGAACATTGGCTAGCTGTTTCATCCTGTTATGAGACCTGTGAGTTGTATTTAAGTAGCTGTGAGTGGTCATTTCTTTAGCTATCAAGCTCCTGAGTCCTGTCCACAAGTTCAACTTTTCTCTCCCCTGGCAAATAGGGCAAATGAATAGGGGGTTGTTGACCATATACCACCTTACAGGGAGTGTATTTACTAGCTGACGGTAACCAACATTCAGCCAACGGTAACCACTTTGCCAGTCCGAAGGTTTCTTAGAACACATGAACCTCAACTCAAGTACCCCTCTAACACCTAATTAACACCTCCGATTGACCAGTGGTGCATGGGTGATATGCCTTAGACGTATTCTGGTTTATGGCCTGTATCACAGGAAATTCTTGTCAAAATTACCGATGAAAACCTTATCCATATTTCACACAATGGACCTACGCAAGTTGTATATGTTGTCTAGGTATGCTTTTGCAACATTAAGAGTTGTGTAGGGATGTTTTAGGGCAATAGCTTGGGTGCACTTGCTCAGTCTATCAATAACAAGGAATATGACCTCTTTTCTTTGGGATTTTGGAAGGTCTTCTATGAATTCCACAGTCACGTCTCCCTATACACCCATCTGGTACTGGTAAGTGTTGAAGCAGCCGTGGTACTGCAGAAGTGTTGTCAACCTTACATTTCTGGCATGTGGGAAACTCTCTAATGTAATTGGTGACATCTCTTCTCATGTTTGGCCAATAGAGTAGCCTAAAAATTCCCTCGATGCTTGCTGTTATACCAGAATGTTTTCCTCGATGAGAGCTATGCAACCATTCCATGATCTTCTGCCTAAGGTTCTTATAGCTCCCAATAACCGACCTACCATGCCTCCTGAACTCTTCTCTCAGTTTATCTTCCACCATTTTCTTCAGTGTGTCATCATGACTCGAGCATCTCTAATCAAATCATACAAATCTGAGCTAATTCAGGATATGTCATCTGTAGCAGCTCTGCATGAAAAGCTCTGGAAGGTGCATTTGCTACTTTATTTTCTTCCCTTTCTTGTAACTGATTTCATAGTTAAACCCAAGCAACTTTGGTGGCCATTTCCGCTAGAATGGAGTCACAAGTGTGTTCTCTAGCAAGTGGTTTAAGCTTTGTTGATCAGTCTTTATTATAAAGTGTATATCAAGCAATTAATGGCTGGCTCCATCTCTAAACTCTGTGTATGATAGCCAAGAGCTCTTTCCATAGGTAGTAGAGCCACATGTCTTGGGGCAAGATCTTTATTGATAAAGGCTATAGGGTGCCCTCTCTGCATCAATAAAATCCCTATACCTTGGCCTAAAGCATCATCTTCAATTGTGAAGGAATAAGAGAAATCTGGAAAAGCCAACACAAGACGAGTTACCATGGCTTCTTTCAAGGCTGCAAAGGCTTCATCAGCTCCAGTGCTCCGCCCAACTTTTTTCTTCCTTTTTTTTTTTTTTTTTTTTTTTGGGTAATCTTGAATGAATCTTATGTAGTAGCCAGTCAAGGCTAGGAGTCCTCTTGAGTGTCTTTGGAGTAGGCCATTCCATTACAGCTTTTTCTTTTTCAGGGTCAGTGGCCACTCCTTCATAAGAGATCAAACACCCTAGATATTCTATTTGCCCCAAAAGCATATTTGCTCAGTTTAACAAGCAAAGAATTTTGTATGAGAATCTGTAACACTGCTTCAAGATGCTGCATATGGACTATAAATAAGAATGTCATTCAAAGAACCAAGAGGATTGAATATGGGGTTAATAAGTCTATTGATTTGGTTTGGGATCGGGTGGTGTATTGGGCTTCTATGTGGGCAGGGAATACCTCTCACTGATGTACGTTGTCATTTGGGAGAATTTTAGCTAGAGGCTGTTTTTGTATCTAGTTAGTCTTTAGAGGGCTCTTTGTAATTATTACTCCCTTCGTTCTTTAAAAATCTTGACGCCAAGAAAATGCACACAAATTAAGAAACTTTCATATGGTGTGAAAGTTCCAAGATTGCCCTTAGAGGAATGTGCAATTAAAAATCAAAAATAGGGAAGAGAGAGAATAAGTGGGTGGGCGAATTAAATATTCAGTGAGAGGAAGAGAGAGGGTGGGTGAGGGATTAAAATAATGAGTGAGTGGGGTGGGTAGTGGGATTTATTGTTTGTAATTTATGGGTTTGGGGGAGGGTAGTGAAGTTATTTCATCAAATTTTGTTTACTACTTTTAGCCATGTAAAGATTTAAGGGAAACGCCCAAAATGGATGGTGTCAAGATTTTTAAAAAACAGAGGGAGTATTACACTTTCTTCATAATAATTTTTTTTCTTAACTTAAAAAAGAAGAGTTCGTAATGTCCATCGACCACAGTGAGTATGGAAAGCTATCTTGTTCACTTCTCCTACAGCCATCTATCTGATAATATCCCGAGTTAAGATAAATTTCGGAGAAGAGTATTCTATACTACACATCCAGTACCTCGACTAGAGGTATTGAAGACCTACGTGGAACTATAGCCTTGTTAAGAGCGTACAATCTATGCACATGTGCCATCCACCATCCTTCTTGACAAGTACCACTGGAGAAGCAAAAGGACTGTTGCTTGGCCTTATTAAACCTTGGTCCAATAGTTCCTGGGGTCAGTTTCTTAATGACATCTTTTCATATGAGAAGAGATCTATTTGATCTGAGGTTATGGGTTTGATTCCATCTTTGAGGGTATGATATGGTCAAATCCAGATCTATAAGGAGGCAATTGTGTAGGTTCTATAAGTAACTCAGAATAAGAATGCAACGGGTGTTGTACATCAATGGATGTACTTTCTGAGATTGTGGTTTAGGTAGGAATCTGTAGGTTAGGGTTTGTGTTCTCTCCTTGAATGGTAAAGGATTGTGTCATGGTTAGTTATCCCCCTTGCTGCAGAGACCTCTCCAGTTTATGTTATCCCACAGCTTAACACTTAGCTCAGTAGCTTTTCTTAAAAATCGCCCTCTTCCCCTGAGATTGAAATTTAAAAGTATGTTTGCTGAAATCCAATTGTACAGGCCCCAAGGAAGTGAACCACTGCATAATCCTAACACCAGATCATATCCCCCTAAGGTGAGCAGAAATACATCAGCAGTAAAGTGATTCTCTGCATTTTCCATTGAAACCCTGTAAACATAGTATCACAAACCAGTTTCCCCCATCTGCTACCCTCACGATAGTTGGAGGTTTCTTAGTGAGCTTGCATTCTAACTTAGAGCTACTGCAGTGTTTATAAATTGCGAGCACTCCTGTATCCAATAAGAGCTGTAAGGTCTTCTTACCATGGTTTCCAGTGACCTTAGTCTGAAACAGCCCCTCCAGCTAAAACCAATACTGAATTGTGTGCCACTTCAGGAACCTGGTCTTCTGTCAAGTCTTCTTCTCCATCCTAACCATACTCCTTAACCTCTAAATGGTAAAGTTTGGGTCTCCTCCCCTTACATTTGTGACCCGGCTCATACTTCTCATTGCAGAAAAAACATAGGCCCTTGGCCTTCTTTCATCAAATTCTGCTGGTGACAAGGTTTTCTTAGTGGTATTTGGTTTGAAGGGTGCTCCAGGAAATTTATTTTGCTGTTCCAAGTTCTTTGATAGGAGTTTGAGTTACCGGGTTGGTTAGTGCTTGGGTTGCTTCTGTAGTTTTTCTCTTTGTGGAGCTAGGATAGGTTGGGTTGGGTAAGAGTGGGGATTTCTGGGTGAATTTTGCTCTTTTGGCTTTGATGGTGGCTTAGTGGCTTCTTTTAGTTTGGTAAGGCAGTAGGCTTGTTCGATAGGTTGTGGGTTAAACATTTAAACTTGGTACTGCATCTCATCATCTTATCGAGAAAAAAATCAGCTAAGGCTATATTCGGCAGGGAGATGTAGCATGTTAACAATGCTATCAAACATATCATGATACCCTTCCACAGTTGTTTGTCTAAGAGCCTTCAGCCTTCAACTTTGCCATGGAGTCATCAAAGACTTCTCCAAACCAGGCAGTGAAGTTGTGCCTGGAGCAGATGTACAGATAAGTGATAGTTCAGACAATGATGATGATTATTGGGCTGGTTTAGGTGAACCGGATGAACTGCTCTTGGAGCAGCTGCGCAATGAGACGCCGCAACCAGAGGATTTCTTGATGGGCGTTTCTTTGTTGGAGGAAGGGGTAAGAGAGCAACATCCAATCGCAGCTAGTCTGAATAAGGAGGGGGAGCCGAACAGCACATCCTTGGTTACCAACGAGCACGAGCTTTGTAATGTCAACTCGGGTGTCCCAGCTTCTGGTGATAATGTTGTTCACAGTTCCGATGTGAGCATACACCAAACTGAATCTGATAATACATGGCCTGCTGTGGTTCTTCAACCATTAGGAGATGAGATAGACAACAGAGACCCACAATCCTTATTTAATGACTTGGGATTACAATTTGTTAGTCCTGCCGGAAAGTCTTTGGAGGTCAAGGTATCCTCTAATTTGGTCTATGAGAGGAAGAAGAAGGGGGTGGAGAGAGCTTTTCAGCAGCTAGCATCCACGAATAATCATGATGGTAGGAAGGGGAAGGGGAAGGTTAGTTCAGTTTAGAGACTTAGAGTAGTTTGTTTGGCCTTCATATGGTTTTTCTTTTAGGGTTTCCCTCGGAGTTACTTTGTCAGAAGTACGAGGGAATTGGAGGGCTCCGTTGTAGTTTTTATCCTGCTATGAGGATATCATGTATCATGTACTCTTTCTTTCTTTTTATACAATTACTTTCTTATCTTAAAAGAAATGGTAGGAAAAGAAAGGAACCGATAGGAAATGGGTACATTTCCCATGTTTGGTTGGATTATTATGAAGGGATGAGAAAGTAAATGATAGGAATTGGTAGGAAAGGATCATCAATAAAACTCCATTCTCACTTTTTTACCAAATCGATGGGATTTGAATGGAAAGGAAGCCAGTGAGTTGTTAAAGCTTGTTTCCTTCGTTTTCTTTTCTAAGTAGTCATCCAAACATAGGAAAAAGAAACTCATTTTTTTTTTTTTTTTTTTTTTTTTGAATTCCTTATTATTAAACCAAACAACGGAAATGGTGAATACTTTCTTTTCCTTTTCCTTTTCCTTTTCCTTTTCCTTTTCCTTTCCCTTTTTATTTTTTATTTTTTATCTTTTTAAAAATCAAACACATTGTAAGAGTTACCTGGACTTGCTGAAGGTCCCTATCAGTCAAATCTTTTGTACTCGATTGATCCCCCGAGGAATCACCTTCTTGAGTTTGATTTAATTTTTATAGTTTTAGCCATGGCGTCCAATTACCCAACTCATGTCAGAGGATGCACAGCTCTTATACCACTGATGCAATTCAATACACTGAAATGATATATGATTAAGATCTGTGTTACTCCGACACAGCATTTTTCAGGCCCATACCCGTGTCGGCACGACCCAACACGGATCCGGGTAGGAAATCCGTGTCCGACACGCTAGCTGGCAAACCGACATAAGGATTTTGGTCGCCAGGGTATGGTGAATAAGTTGATAGCCTTGCCGGTTTCCGATGGCCGCTTGCCGTCCTCTTGACAGAAACAATCGCCGCTGGAGCGCTGGTTGAGAGAGAGAGAGAGAGGAGAGGAGAGGGCATCTATTCAGAGTTTAGACTAACATATTGGAAAAGGGCTATTGTGGTGGGCCTCCAGCAGGTATTAAAATACTAGTAGTAAATAATACTACACTAAGTACTTGTTTGACTTTTCCAACTTCTATTCCCAACGGCAGCATGCTAAAGAGATTTAATTGAAAGTGCCAATTCTTCTGGAGTGCCTTTTTTATTTATGTTAAAAAGTCCAAATTTTTTTAATCAACACATGCCAGATCCCCGTACCCGTGTCCAAATTTTGGACAGGGTCGGTGTCCTAAATTTTGAGCCACAACGTGCCCGACACTCGGATCCGTACCCGAGTCCGAGTAACATAAATTAAGAATGAGAAGCGCTTCAAAGTCTAACCAGCGCATTAATGAAGTAGAATAACCCTCAGCATATTAGTGCTGAGGGAAATGAATTCACAGAGATTATTTTTAGAGAATGGATAGATATCAATATCATTCAGCATAAGTGTGCGGATAGCCCTCTAATTGCATTTTATCCCTCTCCCATGCAACTGTCCTATCTCATTATTCTAACAACCTTCCTTGATTCTCTCAGCTAGTGACACGTGGCAAAGGAATATAATGTAAAAACTAAGGTCGATACTATGCATGAGTCAAGGGATCAGCTTCTAGAGCCACTGCTGCACAGCTAGTCAGAGGGTATTCTTCTTGAAGGTTCCATGGAGCATCCATATTACAAGAGTTGGGCCCTTGCGTTATCTGGGCTTGGGCTGTGGTAGCATCAGTTGATCATGGCACGGAGAGGTCTGGTTGGTGGAGCAAAAAAGGTCTCTTCTTCCAACACAGTGGGGATTTGGAACTATGTTCTGGATAGTTTGGAACTTTTAATCCTTAGTGGGATTGAGAGTGANGAAGAGTGAATCTAGAATACATTTTTGGTATGATATCTGGAGCAGGGCCCAACCTATAAAGATCCCAATTTCTTAATCTTCTTAAGCCAGCATCTCTTAAGGACGCAATTTGCAATTGGAATGGTTCTCAGATGCTTTGGGACTTAACATTCCTAATGATTGAAATGAGGAACCCTGTTTTAGTTAGCGTAGGGGCTTGGAGTTTATTGCCTTTGCCCTCCTGATTTGTGACCCCCTGTTTGTGCCCTTTTGATCAGACTATATAATATCCCAAAAATAAAATGGTCTATAAAGTTGTCAGCTATTCTGAAAGAATTGAAGAGGTTCTTATCATGAAGAGTCCCGGTAATTATAATGGCGTAGTAACAAGTAGGAGTCTTGTATGGTAGTCTTTGGGGTAGGTAGGATGGCTTTGGGTTTTGGTCACTTTCCTGTTGAGAATGGCTTATTCTCGGTCTTTGTATGCTTCCTTTTCTTATTAATGAAAGTCTTTACATTATTAAAAAAAAAAAAAAAAAAAAGAGTGCTAGAAAGCCTAAGTTTACCAAGATAAATTTTCTTGTGCAAGTTCGAGTCCCCTTAGGGCTGCTAGAGGTTTTCGTGGTTGTTAACTTTAGGGCCCATGGGAATAGTCGGGCAAAGCTCGGATACCCATGTTATCTATAAGAAAACGATAAGTTTCTTGTGTGCTCTGACTTATGTTAGTGCAGCTTTACTGTTTACTAATTTCCTTAGTTGTGTTTATCTGATTGTACTTCTTTTTATTACAGAGTCTGATCAAGGGAACATCTAATTTGAATTTGGATATATGGGAATTTTTAGGAGTTTTTAAGACTGTACCTGTATCAGTAAACTATAATAACATTTAGGTGTCACGTCTCTCACAACAAAGGCCTGGCTTTTTGATTTGAGTAAGTTAATAATTACATCAGGAACTTTAAGAACCCTTTTTTTATAAGTTAAAACTATTTCGTCTGAATCACGAGGGCATTTGATATTTCACTTGGTTCATGAACAAAGTCAGTTGATGAGCAAACCCTAATGCTATATGCCTGGTTTATTAAGGCTAAAGGCTTGTTTACTTGGATGTAATTTTAATTACAATGTAAATGCATCATTTTAGTGAGTGGAGGTAGGGTGGAAAAGAGGGAATGGAGGGGAGTAATTAAGAGAGATGTAATTGATTACAACAATCTATGTAATCACAATCACTCTAGTACAACCCATGTAATGATCATTACATGACTAGAAGTAATGATGTTTACAACCAATCTAAAAACTAGACATTCTATGAGTAGCCATGAGTGTATTTACAACTAAAAAATCTCAATCACATTGCAATTACCATTACATCCAAGTAAACATCACCTAAGTTGTCACGTGAACCTTTTCTTACACTGGTGTAAACAAAGGTTCCGCAACACTAATATTGTTTGTGCATTGGTACATATTCTTGGTCAGGATATATGCTTTGTATTAAAAAATTAGCCTCTACTCCACAGCGTGATCGAGCTGCATGGTTGACACACCAAGATGACTCATTTATCAATTCTGTTGCTGAGAATCTGCTGGATCGCCTCGATGTAAGTTGCTTGTTTTTATCAGAAATATTCTATGGGATGGTAGGAGTAGGACATATGCACTTGGATATTACGTTGCAAAGTTCCAGAAAGATTTATCTAGTGCAAAGTTTCTTCCTCTCTGGCAGCATGTTGTTTTTCGAGTCATATTTGTTTCAGTTCAATACTTACTGATGAAGGAGCTATCATTCTTCATCCTTTCTTGCCCCTGTGACCTTGTTTTCTAGTTATTTGACAGACTAATTGTTATTCTTCTATATGAATGAGTGTGAGTTCTTGGCTAGATGATCTTTTATTAGTTTTCCAACGCATATTTAGTTACTCACATCCCTCTTCCTTTACCATCCTCCTGAATACGCTACTATCAGCTCAGACATTCCTACTTGGTGACATTCTTTCAGGCAGTTCATCCTTTTAATTTTTTTGTTTTATTTTCTTCTAGGGACTCTAGCTGTCATCTCTAATCAAGTGTATTTTGGTGAAGTGGAGTTTTATTCAAAAACGTTATTTTTTTTATTTTTATTTTTTGAATATATGAGAGCTGAAAATTTCACATTTTGAGCACAGAGGGTTCATGTCTCATGATCAATGTGGGTCTTTCGGAAAAAGCCTCTTTGCTTGTTAGAGGTAAGGTTGCATAAATCTGGTTCTCAAACCCTGCCCTCAGCAGGATTATTACTGGGCTGTTGTTGTTGAGAACTTGATGGTTAGATCATGGCCATATATGATATACCTTAAGCTGTTTCTTGTCTCGCAAAAAGTTATCATTTTAGATGATATTCTACACAGTATATCCTCTTTAATTAGATGCACTGAAAATTCTTCTTGGGTCTCACAGATTCTTGTTTTGACTTGTAGGATTGCAAAAAAACATTTCCTACAGCATTATCTCTTGGAGGCTCTTTAAAGGCTGTTAGACATTTGTTACGTGGGCGTGGTAAGAGTTTGAACTTCATTATCCTCTTGTACTGAATGAGCCCTTTATTCTTAAATCGCTGTCTCTTCTCAAAAGAGAGAAAGCTTTGGTAAGAAGGAAAGAATGTTGCAAGAGAAACTTAGAGAGCCATGTTTTGTTTCTATGGATTGTTCTTTTTGTGCAAGTTCAATTGAAGTTTCCTGTTCACCTTTTCCTATTTTGCCTACCAGCCAATAACTGTAGGATAAGATCTATAATTCGGGTTGGACTTCCAGACATATTCCTGTCAAACAACTCTGTTAAGAACCTCCTTATAAATACAATACTTAGTTAAATGACCTAGAAAATTGTTATCACCTGACATATGTGTGATGTGTTATGGAAGTAGCGAGCCTAACGAGCATTCGTTGCATTGCTCTTTGTCTAGAATATATAGCAATGCCTCTTCGATATTTTTGGGGAGTATTGGGTTTGTCCCTTTAGCTTGCTGATGATGTTTCTGGCTGGTTTCTGAGGTTTTGGTCCCAAGGAGGGAACATCCTTTGGAGATTTGCAATGTTCGTAAAGTTTGGTGTATTTTGCTAGAGAGGAATAATCGTGTTTTTCAAGATCAATTCACCCCAAGGAGTTGATTGGGATAGAATGGTGTTACCTTTTTCTTTGTGGGTTTCTCCCTAGAGTCCCTTTGTTGAAGTACAGAGAGAGGGATTGGAGGGCTTTATTGTACTGATTATTTTCCTTAGAGGATTCCATGTCCTCTTTCTGGAACTCTTTTTTTATCAATATATTTAGTCTTTTATCTATAAAAAAGAAAAAAATTAGGAAAAGAAAAAAGTGCAAATAAAGAGATGGCCTTGTAAGAGAACAGAGAAACATGATACTAGAAGTTGAGGGAATTTAAGCAGAACAGCTCTCCAATCATACTCAATGTCAATTAAAGAAATCAGTTAAAACTGTAGGAGCTAGTGACCAAGGAAAGGGAGGGGTCACTGCAACCCTTTGCTTTTAACAACTTTGCATTTGCCTCATATTGAGATTTCACAAGATCTCAAATGTAGGTTGGCAAGCCTCCAAGTTATTTGTCTTCCTAACTTCTAAAACCTCTGAATTCGTGTAGAAGAAAGTCCAAACTCAAAAGTATTACCAGGTCTCTGTTTTGACTTTTTTTCAGGTGAGGCTTATACGAGGTACACTCATTTCAATATGCTTTGACATGAGTAAAGACTTATGTTTTTTAAGCAATTAAACATTGGGTTGCAGTGAATAAAGATTGTAAGAGGATATATCTGCCCTGAAGATTACTTTTAAATATGGGTTTTCTATGTAACTTAGCTATGTAATTTGGACAAGTTGAGGGCAAATAACATTCCTGTTTGCTAGTTTATGTAGAGACTCCCGAAGGAACTCTTGCTAAGGTCAGCTTGCATAAACCCCTTGTTGCCTACTTTGAGGTTAAGTTTTGATAGAGCCTAAGAATATTGGATTACCTAAACTCATATACAAAAGAATAGAGGAGGACATGGATCCTTTATTTAAAAAAAAGAAAAAAAAAAAAAATCTGTTGTAAGATAATGTTTGTCTTTGGGCCAAAGCGGTTGGGCTTTTAGGGTGCTCATCCTCACTGACAACCAATGTCATGGGGATGATTTGTAATTTCTTTTCTTTTGAGAACTCCTTGTCCTCCAACTCTGTAATGTTTCACTGTCATCAGTACAACTTTTTTTATCAAATAAAATTAAAATAAAAAATTGTTTGTCTTTAAGGGTGTGATTGAAGTAGGAGTATTTTTGCAAGTGCTGAGTTTTACAGGTGTTTTGAGAATTTCTTAAACTGCAATATATGCAAGTACTTTCTCAAAATAGGCTTTTTGTGAGATACTTTAATACTTTTGATAAAAGCCATGACACTCAGCACTTTTTTTGAACTAATTTGTTACACACATGTATATACTTTATTTAGAAGCCAAAGCACTAACATAGCAGACACAACCATAGCATTACTACTGCTACAACGTTTCACTCTTGACCCTGGAAGAATGTAGTAACTTATATTATTGGTTTTAATTTGTATATGCTTTCTAGGGAGATCACGAGGTATTATCATGTCCACTTTAGGGAATGTGATATGGAGAGGCTTTGGATTGAAGGGTTGGATTGGAGCCCTATTGCTTCGCATCTGGAAGCTTGGTTGGAACGACCTTTTGAGGAGGAGGATGAGGTATAAGTTGTGGTTTTCAATATGGAGAGGGAGAAATCGTTGATCCCAAATGTATTTACGATGGATTTCTTCCAAGATTGTTGGATGAAGGATGACCTTATGGGAATATTGAGAGTTCTATAAGCATGGGATTCTTGGGAAGAACATAAACTTTAATTTCATCACCTTAGTTTCAAAGAATTAGTCGCTTCATCAAGGTCAATGATTATCGGTCTATCAGCCTTATCACGAGTGTGTACAAGATTATCACTAAAATCCTTTCGAGAAGAGTGGAGGAAGTTTTTTCTAGTACAATTTTTAATTCTCGGTGCTTTTGTGGGTATAGAGTAGAGACAAATCCTGGATTTTGCGTTGATAGCTAAATGAGGTGGTAGATGATGCTAGAAGGTGATGACTAGACTTTAAGAAGGCTTATGACTAGTAAATGATGCAGCGAGTGGAGGCAGTGAATAAGCGGTTGTTTCCATAATGCTCACTTTGTGGTTCTCTGTAAGGGGCCCTAGGAAAAAGGTTCTCTTCTTCTAGGAGATCACAGCAAGGGAGTCCTCTTTCATCTTTTTTGTTTATTCTCGTGGTGGACTTGCTTAGCAAGTTGCTGCAAAGGGGTGAAGGCAGGGGGTGGTAGAGGGCTTCAAGGTGGGGAGAGAGGGGTGCATGTCTCACATCTTGAGTTTAAAGATGACACTATTGTTTTCCTGTCTTCTAATACTGTTAGGTTAAAAAGATGTTCCAACTTTTATGAGGTGGTTTCTAGTATGAAAATTCAGTATGCAAAATGTATCTTGGCTGGAATTAATGTTGATCAGCGCTTCCTAGCAGGATTGACTCATTTGATTAGCTGTCACATTCAAAAGTAGCCACTTACTTATTTGGGGGTACCATTAGGTGCTAATCTCTTATTAGAAGCCCTTTTGGGAGTAAGTGGTGCAGTGATTTTCTAAATGCCTGGATGGATGGACGTGTGGTTTACTTCTCTTTAGGAGTCGGGATTCCAATATTCCTTTATACTACCTTTTGTTGTCTCTGGTGGCAGTGACATAGAGGGTCAAGATACTCACGAGGGCTTTATTGTGGGCGGGTGTGGATGGGAAGAAGAAAAATCATCTGGTGAGTTGGGATTGGGTCTCTCTCTAAGTTGGAGGGGGGCTTGGGTTTGGGAAGATTGGTTTCAAGGTTTCTAGCAACATCGCCCTTGTGGGATAATGGTTGTGGCTTATATCCCTTGGGGAGATAGCTGCATTGAGCTATCAAGAGTAAGTGTGGGTTGCAACTAAATGGATGGGGACAGCTTGCAGCAACTACCGCTTATGCGAGTCCTTAGAACTCTCTTTTGAAGATATCATCGCATTACTTTAAACTGGTGAGGTGAAGGTGTGGAATGGTTTGTCGACTAGATTCTAGGAGGATAGAGTTGAAGGGGTGGGGAGCTGGTTTGTGTGCGATTTCCAAGACTCGTTTTGCTGCGTACTATTCATGGTGATAGTGTTGCTGGTTTCTTCTCCATGCAGAGTAGGTCGTGGAATTTTTTTGAAGGAGATCTAGGAGCTCGCTTCGTTACTTGAGGTTTTGGAGATGTTGCAACTTTCTAGTGATGATTATTTGCGGAGGTGGACGAATGGCTCCTCGAGAGAATTTTCTTGCAAGTCCTTTCATCATTATTCAGACACGCCTCTTCCTCATTCCCTGCAAAACTTTATTGGGAGGAAAAGTTTGCCCCTTAAGGTGGGGATGTTTGTGTGGATTTTAGCATAGATAGGGTTAATTCTAGGCCTGGCAAAAGCTGACCCGACCCGAAAACCTGACCCAAACCTAACCCGAAAAAGCGGGTTAGGGTTGAGATTTTTGACCCGAAAACGTAAATGGGTCAACCTGATTAGCCCGATTAATTAAATGGGTTAGGTTAAGGTTGAGACTTCCAACCCGAAAATAACCTGCATAACCCGAAATATATACAGGTCGGTTTCAAGTTAGGTTCACCTGTTTAACCCTACTTGAAATAACACATGAAAGTAGGAAAAAATAAAAAAAAAATAAAAAAAATAGAGGGAGAAATTAGAA
>BSSO01002606.1:0-18772 GCA_030267885.1 Mesembryanthemum crystallinum
AGGGTATTCATATTATAAATCTTACTAGAACCGCTCGTTTTTTATCAGAGGCTTGTCATTTAGTTTTTGATGCAGCAAGTAGAGGAAAACAATTTTTAATTGCTGGGACAAAAAATAAAGCAGCCGATTTAGTAGCATGGGCTGCAATAAGGGCTCGATGCCATTATGTTAATAAAAAGTGGCTTGGAGGTATGTTAACGAATTGGTCTACTACATAAGAAGTAGTTAGATCTTCATTGTCCTCTTTAGAGTTTTAATTTCTACCTAGTACTCTTGTATACAGAGAGAAATAAATTGAGCGAGCGTTATTTGAAATTGAGCTAGTTGGCTGAATTCAATCCAAAATGAGAGAAAACAATGAGAGGGAAGAGAGGTATTATCATTTATTTAAGTGTAATTGATTTTTGAGTGGGATTTATTTGACATTACGTTTGAAAATTTTATTTTTGTTATACATCTGATCATACTATTGTACTCCATTTGTCAATAGTATAGTGATATTATGAATCAATAATAAAAAGTTCCGCTATGTAGAATTACAGAGAAAATAATAGCACCATGTGGATTTCATTTGCTTGTGAACATACACTTAAAGTTCCATACATGATTTGAGGAGAGAGAAAATGGAAGAGATGAGGAAGGTAGAGGAGAGAGACAGAAACAGAGAGGGGAAAATAAAGGATTTAAATATGGGCAAAAGCGTCTTTTCACAATTAGAATTGCATGCCCCATTTTCCAGATATTAAAAATTGAGGTAATAAATACCAAGTTAAAAAGTTGGGTACCAAAATCACCAAACCCAAACGTTGGATACTAAAATCACCAAAAAAAAAAAAAAAAANCAACATTGGGTACTAAAATCACCAAAACCCCAAACATAAGGTACCAAAATAGAGCTCTTAATTAACAATAGACAAATATGGAGGGTACGGTATAAGGTCATTCTAAGCAGGGGCGGATCTAGCGTGGTGCAGGCAGTTGCAACTAGATTATTTTTAAAAAATGCTTATTTACACATTGAAAATATAAAATAAAATAATTTCATACCCAATTTGCACCCATATTATAAAATTTGCACCCACGTTATTATATTTCTAAATTCGCCGCTGATTCTAAGAGTATTTCTCACAAGAAAATAGGGAGAGGCGGTGTATTGTACAATAACAAAATTAAATGGTTTGGTGAAAAATACCATTTTTAAAGGTGGTTAAAAATCCGTTTAATTAAATAAGCATATTAATTGATGAAATACTCTGGATACACGAAGGCTAGGTCAGTACATATTATTAATTTAATGTCCACGTAATGGTGGGACGGGGAAAGTATAAAACAACACAAAAATACCTCTTGTGTTAACCTTTTGCGAACTTTGACAATGAGTTGATCCTCATTTTTACTAACAGTAGTTCATGTAGGAATCAATGATTGAACTATAAGTGTACGTTTTCAAACCATAAAATAGAGAAAAGGGTAAAAAGGATTGGCAAACTGATTTATTATGTACATTGCTTCCAAGTAAACATTCACACCAAAGCAAGAAAATGCATTACAATTCACAACTTGTCAACCATGGAAAATTAAAATAAAATGACAATTTAGGCACTCTCATCTCACAATTAGAGATGTTTTTAGGGATAATTCTCAGGAGTTGGAAGTGGAGCATAAGATCCAATAAATACATCACCATAGACCAGGCCAGCAAGCCCACCTCCAATAAGTGGGCCGACCCAATAGATCCAGCTCTGAGACAAGTCCCCACTGACAATAGCTGGGCCGAATGATCGGGCCGGGTTCATTGACCCACCACTGAATGGGCCAGCAGCTAGAATGTTAGCCCCAACAATGAACCCAATAGCAATCGGAGCAATTGTTCCTATTGTGCCCTTCTTTGGGTCAGCTGCGGTGGCATAGACGGTGTAGACAAGTGCAAAGGTGATGACGATCTCCATCACAATCCCTTCAAATGCGTTCATCCCTGACGCAACTCCATGGGCTGGGATGCTCTGTTGTTGGACCAAAATATTCAACAATGCAAAATTAATCAAGCTATTACTCATTACATAATTTCACTAAAGATTGTTTTTCTCAACAATTTCGGTTAATATTGATTATGTGAAATGTATATGGAGTTTAAATGTGCAATTATAATCTTAGATTTAGCTTGATAAACACCCTCTTGCGCTAATTCTTGTGTACAACCGTCTAACCGTTAGACGACCAAATATAATGGTGACTTTTTTGCAATTTATGGGCTATTTTTAGCTACTCAGGGCTACTTTTTATATCTTATAGTAATTTTATAAAATTAATCGTGAAAATATAGCCCCTAAGTCGATAAAAGTAGCCACTAAATTGCGAAAATTTATTCCTAAATTGGGTCAAATTTTATAAAGTAGCCCCTAAATCACTAAAAATAACCCCTAACTTACGAAAAGTCACCTTTAAATTAGGTCATCTAACAATTAGACAGTTGTATAAGAGAGTTACTCAAATCTTTGTACCTTATTATATTACTCCTACTAAACTTAGCTATAACATATTGTTTTAATTTGATAGTCCAATAGTTGAATACTCCCTCCGTCTCAAAATAATTGTCGCTTTAACTAACTTTTTTTGTCTCAAAATATATGTCGCTTTACATTTCCAATACAACATTATATAATTGCTCATTTTACTAATGTACCCTTGTGGTTTATTACTAATTTCATTTTCCAATGCGCCTAGTTATAATTAATACAAGGGTAATAGAGTCAAATTGTCTTTAACTATCTCTAAAATTAATACTCTTCTTAATATGTGCGCATAGACCTAAAGCGACAGTTATTTTGAAACGGAGGGAGTATTATCCAAAATGACGGTGAAGTTGGATAAAATACTGTCAAATTAGAAGAGATAGCATATGTTTCACACTTACCATCCCATTTGTGACAAATTTGAGGAGAAGGCAAGCAACAATGGAACCAAGGACTTGAGCAACCCAGTAGATGAGGCCAGTGAGGACGGTGATGTGGCCGCCAATGGCCAATCCGAAGGTGACAGCTGGATTTAGATGTCCACCTGAAACGTTGGCTGCCATGGAGACCCCAACAAACAAGGCAAATGCATGAGCCAAAGCCACTGCAACTAGCCCTGCTGGGTCTAGTGCTCCATCACTTGTGAGTTTGCCTGCACATAAAACAAAGGTATAGTTGTGATTAAATACTGTAGTTGGTAGTTTGAGCTCATACTAGTGAGTGAACTACTCCATTAAAGAATAAAACCATTATTTGAGGATTTGTTGGGGGTGTATACATATTAGATATTGATATTTGAAACTTTTTATTTTTCATTTTTCATTTTCAAAGTGGCAACAACCAAAAACAATTGTTTGAAAAAAATAAACATTGAAAATAACTCCGTACAATTATTTGGTTAAATTAGTTTCTTTACATAATACCTGAGGAGTAAGGACCAATCTATCTTGCCAATACTAGAATGTTGCAACATAAAATATGAGGAGGGCAAGTGCCGCCACATCCACATTTCAAACTTAATAGACATTTGTGCAAAGGTGTGTCAAGGATTAGAGAATACATTAATAGGCCGTTATTCATCAACCTAAGCTTTGATTAGTTTGGTTCACACTCACACATGTCAAATAGCAAAATCACATACCCCAACAGCTGAATTTTTGTTTCCTAAAATGAAGAATACTTACTGAAAGCTATTGCAGATCCCACTCCTGCAAATACAAATAGTAAGGTGGCAATAAACTCAGCTAAATAAGCCTTTAGTGAACAAATGCTGAAAGAGTCACCAAAGCTACCACAAGCCAACTTCACCATTGTTTTTCTTCTCTTGAAACTCAAAAGTATTGTTCAAACTCTCAAAACTTTGAGGGAAATAATAATGGTTTTAGTTAGAGCTCAAATTGGTAATTAGTGATGTGATTAAGGTTTGATAATACACTGTTTATATATTAATCCACAAGCCATGGTGGCACCGTCCAGGGACCCACATGAATGACCTGGCACCCCTTTGATAATCAGCCGACTCACCGGCCATTTTCTAGTTTTATCTCATTAAAGAATAAAGCCGCACTATTTCTTATTTAAAAAACTTTGGACCTTTTGTGTATATAGAGTATGGTTTTAAGTGGAATATTCACAATGATATACCAAAAAGTCCAAACTAATTGTTTGGTTAATTGTGATTATAAAAGATGCAACTCTTATCCAAAACCTTAGAATGACTTAAATTAATTTGGGGATATGGGCATGTACCAATTTTGTAGGTGAGGATGTTGATGATGAAGAAGAATCAAATGATGATCATGGTGGAGTGGACATGAAAATATATATTTATGTGGCTAGCTAATACATCATTGACAGTGAAGAATGAGTATAGTTTATTTGCAATGGACGTACTGCATATATTATACTGTATAAAATGTCATATAGTGCATTAGATGCCTGTATATAATAGTACTACTCCGTTTGTTTCACCAGAATCCTTGTGTGTTTGATTTTGTAAAGTTAAAATTTTCAAACTTTGATCATTAATATGTCAAAAAATATAGTCATTATAAGATAAAAATAATATTTTTGAATTCATCTTATATATTTTCTCCGTATAATAGAAATGTTGTCAAATCAAATTTGCACGGGAAATTAAGAAACAAAAAGATGAGGTTTTTTCTCCAACTTTACCCCTTGGAGGTGGGAGATACAGGGAGAGTAGAAAGAGAAAGGGTGAGGGAAAATAAAATATTTTTAATTGGGATTTAAAGTTGAATTTTTAATATTATTTGGTTTATAGTGGAGGGGTATTATTGAGAAATAGGTGGAATAAAGTTGATTTGTAAACATTTAAGATAGACTTATTTTTTATGGTTCGACAACATTTGAAATGGACGGAGGGAGTAGTATTTTCAAAATATCAAATTTTAATAAGTGCTCGAGTTTATATAAGTAAAATTATTCATGGTCAAAGTGTCATATTGAAAATCGTGTAAAGTCAAAGCGTAGGAATTTTAGTAAAACAGATGGATATGATGGTGTTTATTTTTAAACATATTGAACCGGACTCGTTCCCAAGTATTAGAATATAGAGCCGATGACCTAGTGGTTAAGATTGAGACCTGGGTATATTAGGTCTCAGGTTCGATTCTCCTCTTCCCTCCCCCTATTGTATGTAATTGTATTGGGCTGGCATTTGTGCCTCCCTTGGACCCAGCCTAATCCCCCGAGCCTCGGGATATCATTCCCCTAAAGGGTAAGCCCAGGTTAAACTCTCCCCTCACAGGAAGAGCCCGTGACCACAAGGCGGGAGCACGGGACCTCCTGGTTATCAACTCAAGTTAGAATATTGAATTTCGAAACAAAAATTCTTCTCCGTTCTCATCCGCTGTCCAAGTCTGAAAGGGGGTGTTAGTTAGCAGCAGAATCGCCATGCCATCCACCATCATCAATCATGACGAACAGTTGAACATCACCTGCTATTTACCGATTCGAAAGATGGGAAAAATCGCAGGCCAAATTAAATGCATACCCTCATTCAATGCTCTCAACGCCATTGAAAGAAAGGACACCTCAATTGAATTCAATTCAATTCAATGAGCTATTGTATTTGTCCCCCCACAATTTAAGGGTAAAGTCTTGTTATATTACTGATTTTCAAATTTTTGAGTAATTTCAAATTCCTTCCTTTATGCCCTAATTCATTGCTACTGTTATGTGGGTGACAAAATAGGTATATCAGCATCATCATCTATCTTCATTTAATAGTAAGTTTTACTATTTAAACCTGTTGAGTTGTCTTTGTCACTTGTCCTAACACATTTACTACCCTCTTACTGTAACTTGAAATTAGTTGGAGCACATTGAACTTATTTCAACTATATACTTGCTACTTTCTTTCTATAGCAGAAGATCAGGATTTGGGTTTTTGGGTAAGTAGTGTGAACAGTTCAGAGAAAACCCAGAAAATTAGGTGAATTTTTTTTTTGTTTTTCTCTTGTCTTATGAAAAATATGATGGGGGTTTTGAGTGTTGGAGAAGATGATGAAGGGATTGTTGGGGAGAGAGAGAATGGAGTTTTTGCCAATCATAGGCGCTCAAGGAGGTGACAATATTCTGTTCTTCATCTTTCTTTATTTTTATCTTTGTTTAATGTAGGTTTGCATATTATTTTTGGAAGCAAGTTTGGGTCATTTTGTTGTTTATTAGTAACTGGGTTGTTGAATCTCCATTAACATTTTGATAATTAAGTGGAGTATTTGAATAATGTTATGGGCCAGGACTTCACTACAAGTACATAATAGACTAATAGTGGGTAGTTTGATTTTCTTAATAATATGGGGTCAAGGAATATGATTGATGTATGAGAATTTTAAGTGATTTCTGAGTTGTGATTATCTGCTTTCACTACTTTGTGATCTTTGAGAAAAGAAGTTGGCACTTGAATTTGTGGACTTTGCTTACACATACTGGTTTTGAGGGTTATCACTCAGGGTAATTTCTTTGTTCAATGATCCAATTTTTGGGTTAAAGACAGAATGGGTAAGCAAGATGACAATCCTATCCCAACGCATTGTGTCATCTTGTATTGTGGTCCTAGTGACCCAGGTTCGAATCCAATTGTGGATTCTGGATTTCTGTGGTTGATTATCAATGTAATGGGGTTTACAAGTGAATTTTTTTTAATTAAATATTAAGAACGCCCTTAAAAAAAAATTAATTTGTAAGAAGTGAAAAAGGGAACTTTTGGTGACTGCCTGTTTCTTTGATTTGTGGTATAGGTGATGAATAAGCTTGAATCCTCGCTAGTAGTAGTTGGGAAGAAAATTGACGTAAAATCGGTGTAGTTTACCATAGTTGGATAAATATATCACTGTCTAACCATCTCCATCTTATTTTTTCAGCGCTTCTGACAAGACTTGTGCTAGTTCAAGAGCAGGAGTTTCTCATTCAAATGAATGCAATCAGAACTTATCAATTGTAAGATTATTTTTTTTTAAATGTATATACCCATTTTGAGTGAAGCTTGACTGAAGAATAGATGGTTACTGGGTACATAAATTGTAAATTGGACTGGAAGCAGTCTAATGCATCTTTAAACTTAATCCTATATATCAAAAGATCAATCGTTTGAATAGCTTTCGAGAAAATTTACACATTGCCCTCGTTCCTATTATTCACAGGATTCACCAATTTCTACAACGACCTATGGATCCCGAAAACCTCCCTCTAGAGACTCCATTGATTCAAGTACAAGCTCATCAAACCACCGTGTCTCCTTGGAAAAGGATGTAAGTTCTCATGTTGGATGGCTTTTCCATGTTAACTCTGTTTCAACTGATATAATGGTGCTTATGAAATAGGAGATCTCAATTGTCACAAGGTTGATTATTTTATACCTAACATATTTCTTCTTCTATAATGTAATGCTAACTGCAGATACAGCTACTTCAATTGCGACTGCAGCAAGAGAAATCAATGCGGAGTGTGCTCGAGAAAGCAATTGGCCGAGCTTCTAGTACTTTGTCTCCAGGTCATAGGCATTTTGCTTCTCAGGTAACTCCAAGATCTGAAAGAAACTGATCAATACGAATTTGATGAGTTCTAGTCGGTGAAACAGATCAAATTTTTCTTAAATGCTTTCTCTCTGTCTTATCAACCACTGTCCACTAGCAGCACATGATAGGTAGGAGCTCCAATCCTCTTGCCTATTAACACATTATCCAAATTGTTACTTGGCCTAGCATCTTGAAAGTTTGAGTTTCTCTTTTATTTTTCCTGACAAGTTATCCCATCTACCACCTTCTCTCCCCATTTTAAGCTTTTAAGAAGCTAAAAACATCCCTAGGGAGCCAAGAAACACAAACTCAAATTAGAAATTTGTGCTTCTTGGTCCATAAAAGGTGTTTTCAACTACTTAAAAGCTGAGAATGAGGAGGTGGAGGGGTACAATCTAAAGGGTATAGGAGGTGAAGCTCAAGTTTCCAAGAAGCTAAAACAAACACGTTCTTAGTTCCTTGCAGAATTGCAGATAAATGTCATAGACTAGCTTTCTGTTTTTGTTTCTTGACCTAGAAGACAATGTAGCCTCTAATACTGTTGGCTTCTCTTAGACGAAGGAGCTGATTGCTGAAATCGAGTTACTTGAACAAGAGGTTACCAATCGGGAGCAGCATGTTCTTACTCTCTACAGGAGCATTTTCGAACAGTGTGTTAGTCGACCACCTTCTGAACAAAGCTCAGGAGTCAGTTCTCCTGCTCATATTAAAAATAAAACAAGGAAGCACCCAAGTATAATTTCAAGCGCATTTTGTTCCTCAAAGAAGTTCCCGTTACGAGCTCTGTCTTCAAGAAGCAATTCTGGAAAGAAAGACGGCAAGACTAAACATGCGTCGTTGTGCATGGGAAAAGTTGACGTAGACTATGAGAAATCTTGTTCTAACCTGACTAAGGTAAGTGGTGAAAAGCTTGCTTCTTTCACTCCTTTGGAAAAATGTGTGATCCTCAGGTTAATTACGACAATTCAAATAGCTGTGTTCACTTCCAAGGACCAAAATGGTCATTCTATATCTACAGGTTTTACATATTCTCTAGATCATATCAATTCATATCTTGTTCAACTCCCAAATATTATGCAGACATTCTTTTGGAATCTATTTGTGGATTGATTGTTAGATGCTTGAAAACATTCAGTTAGGTCTAGCTTTCACATAATGACAAATATACGGGATTCTTTCCGGGTTAGTAGCAGTGGAGTTCTTGCTTGGCATATTAGTTTGGTTTTTCAGATGGTACAATATAAGGACAGTGCCAGGTACATTGATGTCTGATTGTATTGGAGTATATTAACTCTGTGCAAAAACGTTCTAGCCTGTTGGTGAAATGGTCCACAAAGTCATATCCAATCATATGGGACCATGTCAACTTAGGACCTGTAAGGAATTGATACATGTCAAATGAAAAGAAGCTTTATGCAGTTTGCATGAGTGCTATGGTCACTAACTGGGAAACAAATGCTTCACTTGGGCCTGGATTGGAGAAGAGGCACATAAATCTAGCTGTTTGGGATAGGTTTTCTCAGAGGCTTGGCTGCCAAATAGACGTTTAAGAAGTGGAAGATGAGCTCGTGCGGTAGTATGAGTTAAATGATACAGGAAAGGATATAAAAGGTGCATATGATTTTTTCAGGCAGCTTTTCCTTTAATACATATATAGAAATAGGGTTATGACAATTGAAACATGGGTTTTGAGAGTTAGTGAATTAACTACCAATGACTGAATTTGATCTGAAATAGAAGCCATGATGTCTTAAAGTTGGGCAAGGGATGACCCTCTTGGCTCTAGCACAACCTGATGCTAATCTTGGGCTACTACCTGCAGAGTTAGGATTGGAGGATATATGGGGGTATGATGATGTAATCCAATCATCAAATAACACTATCATAACCTCATTGTCAGAGGTAGGGTCTTTAAGTGTGTAACCCTTGTGCTACTCTTCCACTCGTGCTGCAAAGTTGAAATTGAACACGGAAGCTGAAGTATTGTCTTGTCTGCCTCCCCTGGCTCTCTTAATCTGTTGCATGTTCTCCTACTCAGGATGGTGCTCCCCACCCTCCCCCGTTCTCGTGTCTAGTTATGGAATTTGAGGTTGAATATTCTAAGGTTTTTAGTCGTTGAATATTTCTAAGTTCTTTTTTGTGTTCCAGGTTCATGGCAAGTCACCTACCAGAGAGAGAACTACTGCTTTGCGGACTTTAAAGGATCACCTTCATCAGTGCCCTAACAAATTGTCTGAGGAAATGGTCAGGTGCATGGCTTCAGTTTACAGCTGGCTCTACAGCACAGAAAAGTCAGGGGACAACCAATCATCTGCCCTCAAAGACTCAAAGTCGTGTTCTAATCTTAGCCCCCAGCTTTCAGGTGCAGGAAACCGTACATCCAAGTCCATGTTAGAGATATACTCGATGCCAGCAGACAAAAACCAATTTTCTCGTGCCTCTTATGCAATCAACAGCTATAGGTGGGGCTTCTTTCTAATTTTTTTATCAGGTTCTGGACCAATTCACATTTCACTTAAGAATATATCAGAGGCTCCTTCATTTGGTTCAAATCGCACTTTTTCTAAGCATTCCAGACGTTACTATACACTATACAGTTTCTTTATATACCTATTACTTGAGGAATAGTTGCTATTGAACTGGTACCATTAATTGCTAAAGTTGAGATGAAGGTCGATTTCCATGTACTAGTTAAGTTATGTTTTCATGGTCATCATATGACTTTTTAATCTCCTGGTAAATTTGCGCTTAAGTTGATATTTGAAGTAGGAGTTTCATATGGTAACTCTGGTACTGTTTGCAGTGCCTGTAGTTTGCCTTAATTATTGATGAGAGGACAAGATATGCTGCTTTAGGCACTCCTTCCTCTGAAATACATGTCCAACATGTACGATGATGTTTTTACTTTGGAGCTTCTTTGCTAGATGTGGGCAACTGCTGAATGCATCATATTTTCCATTTGCAGAACTCTTGTTGAGCAACTGGAAAGGGTAAATGTGAGTCAAATGGAAGCCAAAGCTCAGATTGCATTTTGGATCAACATCTACAATTCTCAGATAATGCATGTAAGGACCATATAATACGTCGGTGCTTGATTTTGCTTGCTAGTTGTTTCTCATTGGAACACTCTTTCATTTTTCTCTTGCAGGCGTATTTAGCATATGGAATCCCCAATAGCTCACTGAGAAGATTAGGTCTGTTTCATAAGGTACTGAACTTTTATGATTAACTTACTGGTTCAGATGTTTTTTTAATGTTCCAAATTCCAAAACAGCCTTGAATGTTTGAATGCCTAGGGGCTGCAAGTTTTGCAATCACTTCTTATCTCGCAATGCCGAAGTCCCCAATTCTACGTCCATATTACAAGAAGATAAAAACGCTACCTCTCTT
Source organism: Mesembryanthemum crystallinum (assembly GCA_030267885.1). NCBI lineage: Eukaryota > Viridiplantae > Streptophyta > Magnoliopsida > Caryophyllales > Aizoaceae > Mesembryanthemum > Mesembryanthemum crystallinum. The sequence continues at coordinate 10,946 of BSSO01002606.1, forward strand.
CAAAAAAGCAGAAGCTACTCTGGACTCCAAGTCAGTCCTTTCATGGCTCTATTCGGGAGAGTGATAAATGGACTGCAGGATACTGACTAGAGAGAATATGGTCACTAACCAAACGAATGCTGAAAGCTAATTTTTTTTTTCTCCCCCTCATTTAGAAGAGATGGTAACTTTTAGTGCTTGAGCCTGAAATGGATGATTCTGACAGACATGCGGACTTAATAAACACTATACAGCCATCAATCATTATGTTTTGAGGGTATGAGGAGTACTCTGCCTTGGCTCATTAGTCTGAGATCGTATAGATTTGTTAGTCCTCTAATTTTTACTCTCATCTGCCTATTCCACTCTGGCTATCAGCTGTATGAAATTTCAGACTCCATTTACTCAAAAATAGCCGTCACACTTAAAACAAAAACAAAAACAAAAAAAAAAAAAAAAAAAAAAAAAATTGTGAATGAATAAGATTTGGCATTTTCAGAAAATTTGATTATTTATTTATTTATTTTATTAAGATCAAGTATAAAAACAACAGAACTCCAATCTAGCAGTCTGCAGCTGAAGTTTCAGAGATTGATTTATGTTATATAGACTTTTATCTTTCTTAAAATGTGCCCATATTGAACACTTGGACATAGATATGGAGATTTGGGAACTTCAATTTACACTGAAATCTTCACAATATTTGGGGAAGGGCAAAGTCTAAGACTTGAACACATACCCATATTGGAATTTGGATAATTATACCCAAGCGAAGTCCTTGGCTCTCCATGTACCATAGGCACTTAGCTGTTGACCAATGGAGAACAGAGATGATAAATAATGTGATATATTTCATTGATCAGAAAGCCAAGTCCTTGGGTCTCCTGAGGGTAAATTTGCACTGAAGTAATTGAATTACATGTTTAAGACTGCAATGCTTTCTTCTGAAGTTTTATAGCCTAATTGTTCTGTAGCAAACTCGGTCTTTTGTGTTTCTTACAGTATACAACCTGTTTAATTGACAGGTTTCTCTGTTTAGTGCAGGCAGCCTACAACATTGGGGGCCTTGTCATCAGTGCAAATGCCGTAGAACATGCTATATTTGGCTTCCATACACCTCGAATTGGAGGGGTAATTCATCTAGCTTTTTCCTTTCAGACGTATAGCTTAAATATTTTCTCATATGATGAAACTATGCAAGTTACAACTGCCTATTTTTGACACTTGATTTTCATGCCTTTACCTTCACAAATAGCTAATGAAGAAAAGTATTAGAATATACGTCTTTGCTTTCTTGTTCTGACGTTCTCTGGATTCTGATGCACTGCTGGCTTTACATGTTACATCTATGCACTTGTATACTTGCTGTAAATGCAGAATTAAGAAGAAGAAGGGAAAAAAAAAAAAACAAAACAAAACAAAGGGCTTATGTACGTATGGGAAATGGTGATGAAAGGAGGTTATTCATTGTGGCATGTCCTTCTGCGAGGAAACTTGCACCCATGATCATTCCCTTTTCCCTGGAAAAGCAGAAGCATAATACCTCTAACATGGGTTCAGCTGTTCGTTTGTTCTTCACTTACAAAAAGTAATACACTAACTTTGATGAAGAATGAGTTACAATAGTACCGATACGCATACAAACCACTAACAATCTCAATCTCCTCTAGCTGACCCTCTCCACTCTCATTTTCATTTTTCCTTCTAACAGTAGGACTCTACATCAAACCTTGATATATTTCCTTGCACATTTATTTCAACACTCTCACCCTCCATTGAAGCTTGGCGGTGCTCCAGACACTATTAACATAACAATACTCCCAATTCATAAAATGGAACTATTCCTCTAGTTCCACTTTGACATATTCAGAAAATCTAAATCTGCCAAGCTACATAGTGTTCTAATTCTGCACTAATATTAATATCCACCTAAAAAGGTTTATGGAAAATTTTCTCACAATTCCTAAGTCTGAAACTCCTAACCCAAAAGATTATGAATAGGCCTCTGGCAAATGAAGGGTTTGAGACTCAAGTTGTTTGACTTAGTTGGTGGGACATTAAGTGAATGTGAAATTGAGATTATTAACTAGAAGCCTAGAACTAGCAAGGAGATTTCTCAAAATATGGTAGCTTTACATTTGATTGTGCGTCAGTAAATTTTATGTTTGCTTCTAAAATTCTCTTACAATTTGTTGCTATCACTATCTACACCATATTCATGAATCATGACCATATATGTATAGTCTATCATATTATTGAGTTGATTTAGGACAGTTGAAGCAAACGGACCTTCACAGTCTTATTATTTGTTTGTACAGTGGCTTGAAACCATTGTATCAACAGCCTTTCGAAAGAAATCTGGAGAAGAGAGACAACTCATTAGTTCAAAGCTCGGGCTTCCTAACTCACAGTCCCTTGTTTGCTTTGCACTCTGCACTGGAGCCTTTTCTGATCCTGTGGTAACTTCTTACTCCAATACTAACTCTTAACTCAATTTTTTGTGTTATTACGCAATTGAACACTGCAACCCAATTATTATAACTATTGGTTCTGTCTGTTAAACAAGTCTGACACTTTTGTCGAGTCTAAGTCAGTGCCATACTTTTATTGGCTGATTTATGACATGTATTTGTTCTGCAGCTTAAAATCTACACAGCATTGAACATCATAGATGAGCTAGAACGGGCAAAGAGGGAGTTTCTTCATACCAACATAGTGGTGAAGAAATCAAAGAAGGTGTCCTTGCCAAAGTTGCTTGAAAGGTTTGCAAGAGAAGCTTCTATTGGGTCTGACGACCTTCTGAAGTGGGTGTGTGAGAATGTTGATCAGAAGCTCTATGATGCAATTCAGCGATGCCTTGACTCTAAGAACGGCAAAAAAGCGTCTCAGATCATCGAGTGGTTACCTTATAGCTCAAAGTTCAGATACGCGTTCTCACAAGATATAGCGACAAAGCCTTAGTGGATTTGACTATTATACAGGAACTGGTGAATGGTGATGAGTGTGAATTATCCAGCTTTTTCTATGTTCATGTTTAGAGTATCAATATGTTGTAGTTGTGATTTTGTTGTACAAGCAATTCTCCTGGTCTTTGTCTACTTATTGTATAGGAGTTCCTTAGGAGGCCTTCTTTTGCTTATTGCTTGTAAACACAACAAGGAACTATTTACAGCAAAATGTTGAAACAAATCCTATGCCCCCACTAAAAAAAAATTAGGGAAAAGGGGGAAAGGCCACTTCATCTCTTGTTAAATTTCTCTCTTTTTTGTTTTTTTTTTTTTGGTTGTGCAATTGTTAAATTTCTCTTTAATTGTTGACTGTGGTTACTATTTCTCAAAAGTTAAATTTGCATTGAACAAATATGTATATGAGAGGTCAGGGGAAAAATAGAATTATCAAAAGGGGAAAAAAAAAAGGAAAATGGAAATGGAAAGAGAAAATTCGGTGGAAGAGGGAAGAAATTTTAGGGGGTGAGGTGAGAGAGAGAGGGAGTGAATTGGGGATGAAGAAAGAGAGAATGGAGTGAGAAGGGGAGAAAAATATGGGAGAAGAAGAGAGAAAGTAGGGCATGAGAGAAAATTAGTCGAGTTTCACTGTTTCAACTTTCAATCATATTTTCTATTTTTCTTTCTTTTTCTTTTTTGGTGCAATATTTTCTATCTTATGTTTTTTGGTGGATATATAATAGAGTATATCATATTTCTTTATTGGACTATCCCTCAAAGGAAACAATGGACCTACTGATAATTTTTTTGTCTACCTCACTAAAAAAAAGAAGAAAAATCACAATCTAATTATCTGATCTCTTATGAGATGGCTAATAATTTAGGCCAGAGGAAATTTCCAGTGAATAAATAATTGATTTATTTATTGGTGCAAAATGAGTAAATACTTTTTTTTTGGAAAAAATGAGTAAATAATTTAACAAAATATTTCGTTGTAACAAAAGTAAAGAATGTTTACTGCCTTAGTCTTTGAGATTATATAATGACGAATATTTAGCTCAATGGTCATCCTATCACTTGCTTCTATAGATATCAAGGTTTTCACTCTCGCCTTTTTCCTAGATGGCTTGTGAAGGATTAAGGGGAAATTACAACTAGTTGGGCTAGATTATTAGGCTACTAAATTTTATGTGGAAAGGGTAGTAATTTTGGTTCTTGGATCATATCAAACTATCAACTTGGTCCAAAATGGACACGAGTTGATTTGGGCTCGATATATTAAAAACATATTTATAACTATTAACTCCATTGGTTAATAATTTTTTTAATAGAATATATCAGTTAATGCTTTATATTTGAGTTTCACCCAAAAAAAAAAATTAAACAAAAAATACTATTGCTGGTTTTTTTCAACAATATTATTATAGTGGAATAATATAAAGAGTTATCCATATGCTATCAAATACAAATACAAATACAAATAAATAAAAAAATCACCATCAAACAATATTAAGCAAATATGGACGATAATACTTATTGCACCTAGAAAAACAAAAAATCATCTTCGTTGTACACATTTCATATATGACATTTTTTGTGCATGGAATATTTTGAAACATGTCAAACAAACCTATTCTTATAAATTCAAGTACAATTGAACTAATAAGACATAAATAAATAAATAAAAAAAAGTAAAGCTACATCATTTTTACTTACTTCATATAACTTCACCAGCTACTTTGCTTCAATACAATATGTCAATACATATTCTATCACGTATACTAGTTACAACGGAAAAACGTATATCATATTAGTGAGATGCTAAGCTAACTCGAATCAAATACTAATAATCAAATTATAATGCTATGCACTAAACCCAGTCAATCCTTGATATTCAATCAAATATTGCTATGCTCTTATTTTTTCTTCATTCATGACAAACTTGAAATTATTTACATGAACAATGTAAATTTTATGTAAATTAAAAGGCCTTTATAAATTACTGCATGAACATTAGTTTCTTTACACTTATTTTACAAATAATTATCCAGAAAATAAAACAAGAATTTTTAATTTTTTACAAAGTCCATCAAAAAAACAAAAGGGCACCAAAAGGAACAGTAAATTTGTGGCGGGGTGAAAGAAACAGCCGCCAATAAAATAAAATCAAAGAAAGTCAAAAATATAAAACCCTAACTGCTCCTCAAGTCCTTACCTCGGATGCCCCGAAAATACCTTGTGACAGTTACCTCCCACACCTCCCCTCTCTCTTTCTCTCTCTTCTTTCTCTCTCTTGTTTCTCTTTCTTCAACACTGGCAGTGGCAGTTTTCAGCGGTTATTATTATCTCCTCTGTTTTCTAGTCTCTGCTCAGTCTACTCTCACTCACAACAGCAAAATCAACACAAGCCATTACACACATTGCTCTCACCATATCTCTTTCTCTCTCTCTCTCATTCTCTCTCTTCCAAATCTCCCCTTTTTCTGAGCTTTAGACAAAAAGAAAGCTCAAACATTTCTTACTCTTTTTCAACTACCCAAAAACACAACAACAATGGCCTTAGATTGGGAAAATCCAGTTAATTTCTCAAACCAAATTTACCCATTTGAGCAGCAATATCAACAGCAACAGCAATTTTACCAGGACCCTGATGAGCTGCTGTTACAGCTAGAAACAGAGCTCCTCTGTTTCGACTCTGCTCCTCCTACTCTTTTCGATGTCGATGATCTCATTATCGATCCCGCTCCTCCTCAGCAGCTTGATCATCTCCAAAATTATGATCAAAATTGTCTTAATCATGAATTAATCATACCCAAAACCAATGATTTCGATAATTCTCCTTACTCCGGCCTCGATTTCCCACCTCCCCTGCTCCTCCCCGCAGAGGAAAATTTCTCATTAGAGGAAGATTGCTACACCCAATTTGAATACCTCCCTTTGCCTAAGAAGCAGAGAGTTTTTGTCCCCTGTTTTGATGGGTTCGTCCCTGAACTGATTGCGGCTCCTGAGAATCCCAACTGTTATAATAATCTCCATCACGATAATAGCAACAATGGTGATGTGGGTAGTTACAATGTTGGTGATTACAATGGTGGTAGTACTAATAAGACGAGGGCGGTTTCAGCGCAGAGCAAGGCAGCTAGAGAGAGGAGGAGGAAGATCACAGAGAAGACACAGGAGCTAGGGAAGCTGGTTCCAGGTGGGACTAAGATGAACACAGCTGAAATGCTTCAAGCTGCTTTTAAGTATGTCAAATTCTTGCAAGCCCAGCTGGGAATTCTTCAATCCATGAAAACATTGCAAGAGGTAGTTACCATCTTTCTATTTATTAGCTCCAAGAGTTTTGAATTAATTTCCTTGATTATTTTCTTATGCAATGAATTCATTATGAATGTGAAAGTGATTAATGATGTGCTCAATTGATTATTTCACTTCAAGTGCTCCAGATTTTGAGAAAATTGAGTGTGTGCAGCACTTAAAATTGAACCCAACTAACAAGGTTTTGATTTCATGCTCCCCTGTTTCCTCTGTTCAGAGGTTGCTCTGTTCTGGTCAGTTATTGGAAAAAATTGGGTGCTATTTCTTTACATATGATTATTACTGTTTGATAATTACACTACCTATGTTGGCAATAATGAAAAGATATTTGTATTTATCCCTACTTTCAACATGTTTTTTTCTCTTGCTCAAAGTAATATATTTGTTGTTTAGTATTGGAGAGTTAGCGGTTATTGGACAAGGCTAGGTCTAATGAAGAACTATGTTGTGAATGTGAACCACCACAATTTTAGGAATGTTGTTAACAACCCTAGATAACAAGCAATCCATGTATATTTCTAAAAAAAAAAAATATTTTTTTTTACTCGGAGTGATTTATACTAGCAAAGTTGAAATGAAGTCTACTTTTCTCCCATACTAATGCAGGTTGAAGCTTTAAAGGTGATAACTATTTCATTTTCGCTAAAACAAGTTTAATAACTAACTAGAATCATTTTTTTTATTGATTTATACAAAGTACGTTATGTTATTTTCATATCTCGACATTGATGATGCAATAGAAGTTAAATCTACGGTTTAATCTTTGATATTGAGATAGGTGATGGGGGTATTTTCATCTATTCATATTATATGACATTTATGCTGATTTTTTTTTAGTTTGTTAATTGAATATTGATTTGAGTTAAATATATACAGGAAAGCGACAAAAAGATTAATCTAGATAATCTCTCGATTTTGGCATCACCATCCGTTCAAGAGAAGCTCTATGCAAAGGAGAAATGCTTGGTTCCCCTAGACCTTCTGCCCATGATTGAAGAGCATTGTGATTTTGAAATAAATCCATCCACTTCACAACAACCAAGCGATCTTGTCCATTGAGCAAGTTCATCGACTAAAATGAAGTGGCGTTCAAGTTTACTTTAATTAATTATTTTTCCTCTTATCCTAATCTTACATTTCAATTTTTTTCCTTTGTATTTAATTTAATTGTTGTTTCTATGTTAATTGGCCATTTGTCTAGTAAATGATGTATTTACTAAGCAATATTGCAATAGGTTAGTTGAAGATTTGTTCCTTAACTTATCTACAAGACTATCATGACGAAAGTGGTATTTATTTATTTATTTATTTATATAACTATTTTTGATGGTGCAAATGGATGTGGTACATTTTCCTGTATTTTACTCTAATGACAATCTTATGCAACTAGTTTCATATTTTTGCATCAAAATAAAAATAAAAAATTACGAAGGTTTTAAGTTAAACACAACCAATAAGATGTTTTATTTTGCGAACATTGGGTCATTGAACTTTCAGTTCAAGTGAGATTCATAGATGCAGGATTGGATTCATATATTTAAAGAATATGGATTTCACTTCATAAATATAACTTAGCCGCACACAA
>BSSO01002607.1:0-18768 GCA_030267885.1 Mesembryanthemum crystallinum
AAATGCAACACAACTTAAAATTGTCATTTAATGCTAATAGCAATGATGTTTATTTGTACCACAACACACAACTACTTTTGTAGCAATATGATATCCACTAAGATTGAAATACTCATAATAATACCCATGCGTGTAACAAAAATGGTCTCTTAAAACAATTCATAATATACTCATGCATCTAATAAAAATGTCTCTTAAAATAAAACCAAATACTCATAATAAATAAGCAACTAATAAGGATGTCAATTTATTGAGGAAGTCATTTCAAACTCCTTCAAACGTCATGCATGTCGAAAAAAAATCTCACATCTCTGCACCTTCAATTATATTGCATCTTCAGTTGTATTTCAGATTTCATTTCCAATTTCGTGTCATACTCCATTGAATTATTCCTTTCTTGCCATATTCAACAAATCAACCTCTAGTGTTCCTTCGATATTCGAGTCCCTTTTCAAAATTGGTATTCCTAGCATGTGTATATGCATAAAGTTATGAAGTGTAAATTTCGAGACAATAACCGCCATTTGAGATGTATCATTATTCATACTTGGTATATCTCTCGATGAGCAATGATGAGTGATGATAATTGAAATTCTCTAAAATTTCTTCAGGTTGACGTCCATTACGAAACTCAGACATAGGATATCTCAATCCTTTCTCTTTATATGGAGACAAATATCCAACAGTGTTTAGACAGCCTGAATCCACCAAATAATATTTTCTTGAAATTCAAGAGCTATATTAGAATGCAATATACTCCCTCTGTTCTTTAAAAATCTTGACGCCATCCATTTTGCGTGTTCCTCTTAAATCTTTACATGGCTAAAAGTAGTAAACAAATTTGGTTGAAACTACTTAACTACCCTTCCCCAAACCCATTAATTACAAACAATAAATCCCACTAACCACCCTACTCATTATTTTAATCCCTCACCCACCCTCTTTCTTCCCCTCACTCATTATTTTAACCCCTCACCCCACCCAATTATTCTCTCTCTTCCCTATTTCTGACTTGTAATTGTATATTCCTTTAAGGGCAATTCTGAAACTTTTACACCATAAGAAATATTCTTAATTTCCGTGCATTTGTTGGGCATCAAGATTTTTAAAAAACAAAGGGAGTAGTTAATATCTACTTATAAAAAAAAGAACATGTTTTAATTATATACCTGAAGGTGGATGTGGGAAGTTAAATTTTGATTACATTAAACAATCCTTGCATACAGTTATGTCATGAGCACTCCTTTCCTATCCACATTAATGAATGTGAATATCATGTCAATCAAATGAACACAAATTATAACATTCCAAGTTTCACCCCCCTTTGGGCCTCGAAATGGCATACCATTTATATAAGCCACGACTGCAGCTAATTAGTTCCATTTATAGCCCCAACACAATGATGTATACATCATAACAAACTTAAAAAAATAATATTGACAAGATAATGTACAGTTTACACCGATCTAGTTGAAACGAGCACAAAAATCATTGGTGAAACTTGTTAGTATCTACTCTTTTTGGACTACTAATGCCCTACCAATTGTTATAATGATTATAAACTCTACATAATGCTCTATTATAAATGCAATATTCTCAAGCCCACTTGAATTCCCACAAATTGCATATGTGGGGAGGAGGTGGTGGGGATGAGTGGTGAGGAAGTGGAAGGCGAGATCTTGGGGGCATGAGGAGTGATAGACGCGAGGTTTTGGTGGCAAGAGGAGTTGTGGAGGATGGAGAAGATGGTGGCGATGGAGTTTTTGTAGCTGAGCTCAACAAAGTCTCCACTAGAGAGCTAGCAGAGAATGAGGTGGAGAAGACGACGACAATGGGTTACTTCAGTGGCGATGGAGTTTTCTTCGGTGACAACGATGTGGAAGGTGGGGAGACGGAGGGTGATGAGGATGAAGAATGGGAGTGGGAGTGAGAGCATTCATTTTGATATGATGATGATGGTGATGGTGTGACATGATGAAATATATTTTAGTCAAATTTAGAGATAGATCAAAGTTGGGTGGACGACAACATACATGATAAGAGATTTAAGGAAGGACTTCAAGAGTTTAAGAGATGCGCAATGAAAACAAACTTCAAAAAAGTGAGGAATTGTTTGCGTGCCTGTGTCGCGATTGTCAGAATATTTTGAAGTTTCCCACCATTGAGGAAGTGTTGGGTCATTTAGTTCATCGTGGTTTTAAAGAGGGTCATACAAAGTGGATTTGGCATGGTGAGGACATAAATTCTGGCATGACCTCTAGTAATTTTGAAAGTCAAGGTTCGAAGAGAGAATATGTTCAAAAGTGTCGAGATGGATTATGTCGAGATTGATAGAGTAGATGAGATGAATGATGATGTGCAAGACCACTTCATGCAACAACTGCATATATTTGAGAGTTTGGTGATGGATTTTGAAAAATAATTGTACCCCAGTTGCACTAAGTTCACTACGTTATCATCCACATTGAAGTTGTGCAATTTGAAAGTAAAGAATGGATGGAGTGACAAGAGTTTCTCAAAGTTGTTGAAATTGTTACATGAAATGCTACCAGAAGAGAATGAGATTCCCACGTCTACTTAAAATGCGAAGAAAGTATTTTGCCCCTTAGGTATGGATGTAAAGAAGATACACGCATGTCCAAATGATTGTGTGTTGTATCGACATGAGTACGAAGATTTACGTGCCTGTCCAAAATGTGGGGCATCTCATTACAAACAGAAAGATAAAAATTCTTATGAGGAGGATGAGAAAGAGGTTCCTACTAAGGTAATGTGGTATTCACCCATAATACCTAGATTCAAGCGCCTCTTTTCAAATGTTAAAGATGCTAAGAATTTGAGGTGGCATGCGGAAGGGAGGAAACAAGATGGGAAACTCAGACATCAGGCTAACTCTCTATAGTGGAGAACCATTGATAGAAAGTATCTAGAATCCAGTGGTGACGATAGAAATCTACGTCTTGGATGTTGCACGAACGGGATGAACCCGTACGACACTCTGAGTTCTCAACATAGCACATGGTAGGTTCTTTTGATGATTTATAATCTGCCTCCTTGTTTATGAATGAAGTTAATTTTATATTTAATTTTTTTTTTACTACTTTCTATAAGTGTTGATCTATTTTTTTGTTGTGTTTCATAAAGAGTACAACTTGAAAGATTATGAGAGAAAAAAGCGCGTGTTAGAGTCTGCAAACTTAAAGTGGAAGGATTTTATGTCGAGTTTGGTTAACCATTAGTCGGATCTAAAAAATATTCATTTAAGGTTTATCCATATATCACGGCAGAGCAATGGAAAAAGTTTAGCAAGTCGCATCAAACAGAAGAGTTTAAGGTATTCTCTTGTAGAATTTTTATCTTTTTCATTTTTTACCTTCACACTCATTCTTTACTAAATATTTTTTTTTTTTTTTTTGCAAAATATAAAGTAAGTAAAAGTGTACGAACAAGTTAGAAGTATAATAATAAGCATCCATATTTCTTGGGCAATTGTGGATATACGGAGAGGAGGGCTGAATGGCTTCAACAATACCCTATTTCTTCCTTGGTTGATTCAGATGAACTAGATGCTTCGATTATATTTGATGGCCAAACTTGTGATTGGGTTAAGCCGTTAGGGCGAGAATGAAGCCTAAGAAGGATAGCTCTTTTTATTTCTCTCATGACACAACTAAGGAACTTTTCAAGGAAATTGTAAGTATAACTTGTTAAAATTTTTAAAAAATGACCACTCTAAGGTATTAATCCTTAGTTTCTATTAAGTCAGTCTTAATTTGAAATGTTCAGACCAACTTCTAGTAATTTCTGAGTGATAATATATAGTAAAAAGTTATAATTCAACACACAATAAATTGCAGAAGTAAACTAAACCAATAGTGCTACGTTGATTATTTATGTAAAGACCGACATACTTTTCGTGGACAAAGTTTAAGATAGTTAACTACCAAACCCAGCCTAGTTAGCAGCCAGTATAGGAAGAACTCTGTAATGCACTAATGTATTTTTTCTTGTGTTAGTGACCATTAATATTTTCAAATTTGTTCTAATCCCAAATGTACAAAACAAAATTTAAAAACGTTACCCACTTCCCCTGGCTTATTTATTTGCAATGTAAAGTAAATTTGTAGCTCAAATCATTCTCTGTCATTTTGTGTTGTTTACATGTTCTATGGTATTTTACATAGTTTTCACTCATTTGGAACAGCGAGAATGGAAAAAGAGAAGCCTCCTAAGAGACATGGTCCCCTTCCGGCCAAGATGATGTTTTGTCATGTGCAACTGGCAAAAAAGAGCATCTATGTCGCGTGAGGGAAGTTGGAATAGGATCCTGCATCGGTAATTATTTTGGTGGCACATGTAGAGAAAGAGGGGATCATTAGATTTTGAAGCATGAGTTTGCGGTTTATCAAAAATAATTAGAGGATCGCATGTAAGAAATGATGAATAACCTTCTTAGGAGTATGGGCATGCATGTACCAAAAGGTGCAATTGAAATTTTGAATACGCCTTCACATCTCAATATTTAGAGTAGTTGTCAGCCGATCGATCTGAATCTGGATCCATTTGCAGAGTTAGAGGTAGAAAAACGTATATGATAATTTTTCATTCTGTTATTTTTTTCTATGGTGTTTGCATTTGGTGTCCTCACTCATGCTCTTTTTTTATTCGATCAGTTGAATGTCGGCTATGTGCGGAAAAAAGAGACAGTGACAAGGTGGTTGTGGCAAGGGGATATGTTTTTCCAATGAAACCTGATACTATAATCCATAATCAAGCCATCAATCAGGGTCATGCGAAATTGTCTGTTGATGAGGATGTTGTCGCCACCAAACACCCTACTTCCATTGCCAACTGAACACCGTAGATTGGTGGGTGAACCAGTTGGTAGTTTTGTCCAATGGCTGAAATACCTTGGTCATTGGAGGGGGTTGTTAGAATAACTATATTTATATGAATGTTATTTGCTTTGATAACTTGTATTATGTCATTTTATAACGACACATCTGATTTGTAATTTAGATTCCATCCTAACACCCAAAGCAGCAAAGAATGACCCTCAAAAAGGGAAAAGGAAGGGATTGAAAAGGAGATTGAGACGAGGATTGGGATTGAGATGGAGAAGGAGATGGAAGATGTTCCAAGTAAACAATCATCTCAGAGGCAAGAAAGGCAACAACTGATTGTCACGTCATTTCAAGAGAGTTGAGTAACCATTGTCAAGATTTGGTTGATATGTTGATATCGTTGGGTTCTGAAATGGATACAACCGAAGTTCTTACTCCTTAGGTAGTGTTCATGTTTAATGAAGACAGACAAATCTTTATCACACTCGAGAATATCGTTCAATTCAACTCTTAAGAATGACATCCTTAAACATATTAATTTTGTATGTCGTCATGAAGTAAGTCTGGGTTTTATTTGTGTCCTTCCATGTATTTGTTGCTTACATTGGTGTTTTAAAACTACAAACTACGAACACACTTCTCAATTAATTTCAATATATTTGCACAACCTTTGCATTTATAATGCTGTATATACGATAGAATTATGTCTTCAAGAAGGATAGTTGCACAAGGATGAAAATGAAGCATTCATCTACTTGGGGAGAGCTAAGCTACAGAATAAGCAATTTATCCTAACACCATATCATCAGAAGTAAAATCTAACATAACAAATATATTCCAACTACTAAGTCTTGAGAAAACATAATTAAGTCTTCAGAAACACTCTTGCGCAAATGTCTAACTGTTAGACGACCTAACCGAAGGGCTATTTTTCATAAAATTGACCTAAATTGTAAAAATGTAACCCTTAAGTTGTTAAAAATAACCTCTAAATTAGAAAAATAACCTCTTAGTTGGGTCGTCTACCAATTAGACAGTTGCACAAAAATGTTACTCAATACTTAATCATATTTTAGGAGTGCCACATCAGCAAACCGTCAACAGAGGTTAATGGCGTGAACAAACTGCACTTTTTTGTGACAAAAGTTCAAAATTTGGAATATTTTTGTATATTTTTCAACTTGAAAATAATGTTGTTTTATCGAGTAAACTTGGGAATATTGATATCAAATTTTCCCTTTTTTAAAAAAAAAAAAGTTTGTTTATTTGTCATGTATAGGGACCACTGGATGTTGAATGTTATCAACCCCGAAGATGGTGAAGTTTTATTTTTGCATCCGTTCCAACAAAAAGGCCTCTAGTTTTACAGATCAAGCAAACTTCGAACCTGTAAGTTTATACAGATAAAACTTAAGGCTGTGAAATCATATTTTATTCTTTCTCTTGTTACTTATTCCTATTTTGTAGGGCTTATAAGACCAAATGTAGAGTCAGAGGGGGTGATAAGAGCACGAAGGCGGGGCCCTTTTTGAAGTGGAACCAAATTCAGTTATTTTTTGTTTTTTTGATATTCCTTTTATATATTTTTGCTTCTTCAATACCTGTTGAGTAGTTGTACATGTATTTGAAAGTTGTCTATATTGATATATGTTTTCTAGTGTCCTCAGCAACAAGGAAGCACGGATTGCGGCTATTACGTCATGAGGTACATGTATGAGATAGTCACACGCTTTTACAATGAATCTTCGCTTACTAAGGTGTGTTAGTAAATAAGAAGCAAGCTAAGAGTTAGATTTAAATTTTGTTCGGTTTTATATGAACTTGCATGCATATTTGCTTGTGAGATTGATTTACGTGGTTGTGGAGTACTAGTTAGTTAGTGATGGTCTTGTTGATTGGAGATTGTTGTAAATATGGTCGTTGTGGTGGTGTTTTGTGTTGGTTGTTGTTGTGGCGATGTTTTGGGATTATTGTTGTTGAAGTTGTTGTGGCGGTGAAGTTTTAAAAATTGATTGAATAAATATATGTTGTGCAACTTGATTATTTTGGTTTTTGTACTTGAAAGGTCATTAAATTGAACTGGAATGTCCATGTTATAGGGGGAAATTATGACGAATTTTAAAGAAAAATTAGCAAAAAAATAAGCATGACTAACTTAATTATTTTTCGAGCATGGGAATTGATTCGATTATGGTTACAGTAGTGATAACATGAGACATATGAGTGTAGCTCACCCCTTTAGTACTCTCGAATTAATTGGATGCGATTAGGGTACAACAATTTTAGCTTATTGCATGTTTTTTCAATACTGAACCCACTTCACATTTCTTATTAGCATTAGCAATAACATAAGTATTTCTATTACTTGCAATACATTCCTTTTTGAAAGTTCAATATCTCACAACTTTATGTCACTACTTTTATTCTCATTTAGTTTTTATTGATTTTAGTTTTTGTGTATTTTTATAAAGATAGCTAGATGTTTTTAAATAAATATGTTACTATATGGTGATTCAAAGGTTCTTGAATAAGGAGCATATATTCAAGAGAATATTGATGATGTTTGAGATCTGTCGGCAGAATACTTTGCCAATGAATGTACATGATAGTTTTTAAAGATACTTTATTGACTTACACTATTTTTTGGTGCAATTGTAAACTTACACTTTAATTAATATAAATTTAACTGAGTTTCTTATTAATTGTCTGGGATGCCGAGTTCATCTTACATCTATGTATTTGCTTACTGTGTACTAGATTACTACAACTGCTATTTATGGGTAAACAAAGATGTACGCGATGTACAATTCAGAAAAGAAAAAAAAAGAAAAGAAAAAAAGGAGTTCCTTATGCGACGGGAACCATCACATGAAGCTATATATATATATATATATATATATATTTCGGAAATTTCACGGGGTACCGACGAAATTTGAGATAATGCACAACGTAACCAAACTCACTGATGTTTGCACATGGTATCCACAAACTTTTCCAAAATGCACAGCGTACCCAAATAGGCTGACGGCGTGTATATTCCGTTAAGTGGGACATGTGAAATGACCATTTTACCCCTAAAAATTTACACTATTTTTTTTTTTTTTTAAATATGACTATTGGGATGAAGTTTGAATTTTTGGAACTTTGCACATGGTACCCAGTTATGTTTTGAAATAGGTACCATGTACAAACACTACCTTAAGTTATTTTTTGTCAAAAATTGTGCCCAACGGTTACGTCTAAGCCAATATATACCTCAATTTTGCAATAAGAATCAATGTTTTTTCCCCAAAATCTCTTAATAAATGTTGAATTGCATCCCTAAGTGTGTTAATTTGTTGTTCCTGTTTGTGCTATATTTTCGCTAAGTTCTTTATGGTTGTTTGTAGTATTTAAACTATGGAAGTTCTTGATTACAATTTCCTTCATTAATATCAAACTTCAAACAATTTCTTGATATCAAACTTCGTACAATTTCTTGATTATAATCACAAAAATTTCCAATTCATTTCATAACAACTTTAACAAGGTATATATACATAATAACGGCCATCTTAACAACAATATACACAAAGGTTGAAAGCTATTCAAGGTTTTTCTTAATTACGCAATACTCTCTTGTACGCCTTGCATAGCATTTGGTTCACTACTTTGAAATGATTGTGCCACAACTCCATGATTCTCTTCGTCAATTACGGAAGGCGTATTGGAAATTGGAATTACACTTGTACTACAATTTGCATGTGTTGTCATTCGATTCTGATGATTTAATTTCCGCTCTTTTTGGATGCCGGTATCTATAATAGGTGTTTTGCACATGAATGATTCGAGATCCATTAGAACTTCAATAAGAATCCATGGTTCAAATCCTACAAACAACCATAAAGAAGTTAGCAAAAATATAGTACAAAACAAGAATAAGAAATTAACACATTTGGGGATGCGATTAGTAAGAGACTTTTGGATAAATCGTAGATTCTTACTTCCTTACCTGCAAAATTGAGGTATATATAGGATTAGAAGTAGCCGTTGAACACAATTTTTGACAAAAAATAACTTAAGTTAGTGTTTGTACATGGTACCCATGAAATTTCAAAACATAACTGGGTACCATGTGCAAAGTTCCAAAAATTCAAACTTCATTTCGATAGTCATATTTAAAAAATAAAAAAATAAAAAAATAAATTCCTAAATTTTCAGGGGTAAAATGGTCATTTCGCATACCCCACTTAACAGAATATACACGCCGTCAACTTATTTGGGTACGCTGTGCATTTTGAAAAAATTTGTGGGTACCATGTGCAAACATCAGCGAGTTTGGTCACGCTGTGCATTATCTCAAGCTTCGTGGGTACCCCGTGAAATTTCCGTATATATTTTTTTTAATACAAAAGCCTTTCATGACGGTTGGTCCAAAAAACCGTCGCATAAGAGGAATCTTTTGCGATGGTTGGTCAAATAACCGTTGCATAAGAGGGGCTTTTTGCGGCGATTATTTCATCAATCGTCGCAATAAGTCTACCTACGTTGCCTATGCCCTTGACCTTTTGCGTCATCTGCATACAAGATGGTAGAAATTCGTCGCACAAAGCCCTTTAGCACCTTCGCATAAGGCCCATTCTCCACTAGGCACTTGAGTATGGATAACGTTGGGCGTAATAATACGAGATTGAGGTAGAACTGTCTCAAGAATGATTTTCCATTTATAATAATAATAATAATAATAATAATAATAATAATAATAATAATAATAATAATAATAATAATAATAATAATAATAATAATAATAATAATAATAAATTGGGTTTAACCACCTTTAATAATAGGTGTTTTAAAAGAACCACATTTGTTATAACTTTTTAAAATTACCACCTTAAATGTTACACTTTATAAAATATAGCCAACCGTTGTCGGAATCTGGGATAAAATATAATTTTTCTTTCCATTTTGCCCTTACTAATTAGTTTCCCATTTGATTTGAATAAAAAATCAAAAATCAAAACATTATTTCATCCTGGTAGGTTCAGGCCGGTGATGGGTAGGGGGAATATGAAAGAGTGCTTTGGTTTTTTGTTACTATTTTAAATCAAATGAGAAAATAATTAGGTAGGGGCAAAATGGGAAGAAAAAATGTATTTTCTTCCGATTTCCATTAACATGTGGCTATAATCTTTGAAGTGTAACATTTAAGGTGGTTATTTTAGAAAAGTTTTAACAAAGGTGATTCTTTTAATACACCCTATTATTAAAGGTGGTTAAACCCAATTTTTTCCAATAATAATAATAATAATAATAATAATAATAATAATAATAATAATAATAATAATAATAATAATAATGTGCACTAAGCTGAACAGTCATGAATTGAACTGAACTGAACTGAAATAATATGCTAAAATAAGGTGAAGAGAACATAGCCTAAATCACTATAAAAGTTGGCCATTGAAAAATTTCAATTTACATATTTAAGTTACACTGAATATATATATGAACTAGTTATTTGTTTCTAACTATGACCATAGGTTAGATTTATCACGTTTGATTTCAACTAAAGGCTATTTGGTTATGACCAAAGCAAGTCTAGTTCTGATCAAAAGTAACTTCATTGCAACTAAATTGATGGGTGTGATACTTTAGCTTAATTACATTTGTGATTGAAACTAAATGGAGTACATTTGAATTGGAATCAAATTGGATATGTATCGGTGGCCATTGAAGAAATATGTCTACCTAAGAAAAGAATTGGTGAAGGCTGTAGGTTGTTTTGGGCTTGAATCTCTTAGGCCTCAATGGATTATTTACAGAAATACATAAACGTTTAGCTAGCCTCCTACGGCATCCATTGTATGTCATCTTAAATAACCACCTTCATCTTAAATGACCATCCAGTGTCGATTAGTTCCACATGTGGTCAATCAATCATGATGTGAAACATACATGAAGATATTTATTATTCATAGCATTGGCAAAATCTAACCCGATTTATCTGCTTGATCCCTATTTCATGATATCCAAATATATCAAGAAAAGTAATAGTATTACTGTTGTCTAATATCGAACCAATCCAACTTGATATCAATTAACGAACCAATTGAATGGAATCCGATAATACTCGATCCAAATTATTCCAAAACTAGAATAAACCTAATCAAAATTTACTCGATATTTGAATATACTAGAGAACAAATGAGTCGATATCCAAAATAGCTAGAATACTCTAAACTTGTGAGTTTTAAGAGTACCAACCTAATTGCACTCTACTTTCAAAGAAAGAGCGGTAGGTTTTCTCTCTCTCTAATGGAATGGCGAGTGCTCTAACTTTACCTCTGGCAATCTTCAATCTCTAACCACATGGAGGAAGGGGAGGAAGGGTAAGTTTAAACCTCAAAAAAAGCAATCTACTAGTAACAAATCTGAGCAATCGAGTAACGTCCATCAGTCTTCAAATGCGAAGCAGATGAAAAATGTGGCAAGTATTCCAAGCGTACCACCATTGAGCTTTTTAATTCTCCGATCTCTAATCCATGGGAGGCATTGGCACACCTCAATCGTGGGCTCAGAAGGTGGAATCGGAAATGGTGATTGACCAAGCAAGGGAGAAATAATCACATTCTTCGACTTGGAGTAAAGTGGTTAACGATATTCCAGTTAATGGCGACATTCAATCTCCGGTGAGAACGGGTAAGAATATGAAAATTTACTATGAAGATATTTAGAGTGAAGTAGAATCTTGGAGAAATGTTGTAGTACGCTTTATATTGGGATCAAATCCACCTTTTGTTGTCATTGATGGGTATTTTAGGCGTATATGGAAAGATTTGGGGATTGATAAAACAGCTGCTATAAACAAAGGAGTATTCATTGTCACAGGTGAGACACATGCACCTTACCCCTTCCCATAGTCACAGGTGTCCATGAATCATTATCACAAGCAGCATGCATGAGATTAGACAAGAATTCCATGCAGAGAATGAAGAGGTAGGGGGACATAGGGTCCCCCTGCCTTATCCCTATGGAGGGAGTCAACTCCTCAGCGAGAGTACCATTTACAAGAATGGTGGAAGTGGAAGATGTAACACAATTCATTATGAGTTTAATAGAATGCTCTGAGAAATTATGAAGAGAAAGACACATTTTCACAAAGCTCCACTCAAGCTTGTCTTAAGCTTTTTCCAAATCCAATTTCACCTCAAACCATCCTTCATTACCTTTTAAGTGATGCATAGAATAGACAATTTTAGAGGCAATGATGAAATTCCCCTCACTCCCCTTGCCAGGTAGAATACTAGCTTGATTTGGGGATATAAGGGA
Organism: Mesembryanthemum crystallinum; assembly: GCA_030267885.1. NCBI lineage: Eukaryota > Viridiplantae > Streptophyta > Magnoliopsida > Caryophyllales > Aizoaceae > Mesembryanthemum > Mesembryanthemum crystallinum. Next base: position 12,156 of record BSSO01002607.1, read on the forward strand.
AGCTAGGTGTGGTCTAAGTCTCTTAACAATAATTTTTGTCACAAATTTATGGATGGAGTTGCTGAGACTTATAGGTCTAAGTTGTTTCCCACTATCAGGGCCGTCCACCATGGGTATAAGGAAGATGATTGACTAGTTAGCCTCTTTAGGCATGAGAAGTTTATGGAAAACATCCAATACAAAGTGATAAATATGATGATTAACCTTTTCCCAATTTTTTTGTAGAACAAAGCATGCATCCCATCACGTCCAGGAGCTTTCAAAACTCCAGACCTAAAAACTGCACTTTTAATCTCCTCACAACTGGGGAGACTAGTCAAATCAACCACAGGATTATATCTTCTCCAATCAACACAGTTCATAACAGAGAGGTTATCAAACACTTTATCAGTGAAGAGAGATTGAAAGTGATTAAAGATAAGTTTTTTAAGACCATCAACACTCTCAATAGTTTCCCCTGCCTCATTTGTCAAAGCTAAGATATTAACTTTTTTTCTTTTCCAAAGGGTTGTTTTGTGGTAAAAGGAGGTATTTTAATCTCCATCATTTATTCATTGGACTCTAGATTTCAACAACCACAATTGTTCCTCTTGGGCAAGCACACAGGATAATTCCCTTTGGATCTCCTCAAGGTTCTGCAAGAAGGCCGAGAGGGGCTGTTCACAAAGGTTTTTTTTACAGACCAAGCAGCCTAGCAACGAGCCATCTTTTCTTTTAAAAAACATTTCCAAAGTGATCTTTGTTCCAAGTACTAAGAGTTTTTGCAAAGTTAGAATGCACAACAGAAATGGAGATTGCAACATTTGACCACATATCATCTACCACTGTCTGAAAAGAAGCATCCAACATCCACATGGGCTCAAATCTAAAGGGTTTAAGGCCTATTTGTGGTGGGTTTTTTTTCCTGAAATGGAGAAAGATGGGACAGTGATTAGAAATGTGTCTGGGGAGATGCTTTAAGGAAGTTTCATGGAAAAGGCTCAGCCAAGGATCATTGCAGAAAGCTTTATCAATTCTTTCCAGGATAGGATTCACTTTCCTTCTATTAGTCTAGGTGAATTTAGGACCCACAAACCCCATATCTATCAACCCACAATTATTCATGCAAGAGTTGAAGGCATTTGCCTTGTACATCTTAATTGGATTTCCTTCAAATTTATCACCACCCTCAGCAACTTCATTGAAATCACTAATGCAGAGCCACAAAATATGCATGTTAGCAGCCATAGTGGACAAGTAATCCCAGAAAAGTTTGTGATATTTAAACTTTGGTCTTGCATAGTTGCATAAAGAAAAACGAAAGAATTGTTTACCTGGAGCAAGCCATGAATCCCATGTCCATTGGCATCCATAATCTCAAAGGAGACTATTTTGGAGTGCCATAGCACAGCAATACCACCAGTGAAGCCAATAGGGTCAATCACGAACCATTTATTAAATCCCAAGCTTTTGAGTATGGTGTCAGCATTGTCTCCCTTAACCTGAGTTTCGGATAGGATCAAGACAAAAGGATGGTGAATGGCAATAAGGTAGTTTAGGTTAGGTTTAAAGGAGTGATAAGTGGTTAAAAGAGAATATTTTAGTTCCCTAATACTTGTCTTTTGGTTGTTTCTCATTGTGTTTCTTGTGTCCCTTAGGAGTTTTCTAGTCTTTTCAGTTATAATTTCCATTTTCTTTATTTTATATTTAATTTTAGGAATTTAATTACTTACTTTGGTTTTAGGAATAATTGGCCATGAGCTTATAGAAGAAACATTGGAGGAACAGGTCTGGAACTTAGCTGGAACAAGCTGAGGAACTTACTAGGAACTGGCGGGTAGAACATGTACAACAAGAAGGACAGATTTAATGCCCTGATTCAATCCATATTGTCTCTAGATTTTCTACACATCTTACGATGATTTTTGATGATAATTTATCCTCTCGAATATTCCCAAATATTATCCTAAGATGGTATGCTTGGAGAGCAAGGCAAGAGGTGGAGTTTTATGGCAAGTAGGACTCCATGACTTTCCTAATTTTGAGGGGATGCTAGCTGGATGAATTTGGACTATTTTCTAGAGTTTTAAGACTTCCTAGACACTCTTAATTACTGCCCAAGGAAAGATATCAAAAGATAATGCAAAGATATTGTGGAATATTATCGTTTCCTTAAGCGGTGAGTTTCCTAATGGTGTTAGAAGTCTTAAATGGGAAAGATATGAAATGATGGGAAGGATGGACGTGCTCCTCATCTATATAAACCAGAACATCAGCCACAATTGAAGCAAGATTCGTCCCTTGGACGAAATTCACAGCTCATGTTGCAACAACCGTGAGGAACTGGTCGAGGAACTGGGTCAGAAGCTGTTTCACCCTTCATTGCTGGTTTACTAGTATGGTTCTTCTTTCCCTTTTCTTTCTTTTCCTTTGTAAATATGAGTACTTAGGCTCTTTTGCTCAATAGCTATTAGATTGAATCCATGTATTAAATTCATGAGACAAGTTTGATATTTTGATTAAATTGCAATTGTTTCTTTCAAGTATTTATGCTTTGCCCGAATTGCATGATTTATGATTGATGATTTATTCTAAGTAGGTGGCCAACTATTTAGTTAAATCGGATGTCTATTGCTAGTTAATTAATCTAGGTCCGTAATTGATTAGAGGAGTTAACACAAGTGGAAATTAATTGGTGTTAGAATGGTCAAACAGCTTAATTCCCAATTATGGCGATTCATAATCTAGGCTAAATCGACCCCGCAGGTTGTGTGTTGGTTGTCTAGGGTTGGTGATGACTTTCTAATTCGTTAATGCTACCATTGAATTAAATCTTGTGCGTAGGGGCATTAGGGTTGTTCTAATGGTTAGAGTTAGATCTTTAGGGCAGGTCCGGATCTAACTACACAGTAAGGAAAGTTAGGGAATTTTAGCGTATAAGATTCCGCAGCCAATCTATTTGATGAACAATTGTATGTGTCTATGATTGGATTGATTGCATGGTGAATCTCTAATTGTCTATTGAGTGCTATCATTTATTTGATTGAGTTCCTTTAAAGTTTTCTGTAGTAGTTTAGTTTAGATTCATTAGTTCCCCTAAAAATCCCCCCTTAATTGATCACAATTGCATAAACGTAACTATTCATTCTCCGTGGGATGGACCCTTACTTGCCATATCTACTTGTGTTTTTAGGTGTTAGTAAGCGTATTATTTTGTTGCGGTAATGACACGCATCAAGGAGGGTCTACCCATCCCCCTTACATTCCAAAATAGGATTCCCATACTAACAGGAAGGTTTGGTTCTTGCCGGATTACCTTGAGAGTGGGCTCGTTCCTTGGCTCCCTTGTGTCTAGAAGTGCTCAGCTTGTGAGCCACCTCCAAAATCAGTCCATCCTCTTAATCTGAAGTTGGGTACTCCTTTTTTCTTGTTATTTTTTCTCCCCATACATCCACATCGAGTTCTAGCTGTTTTGTCCCTTCCATTACCTGGAACATTATTTGTTCGTTTGAGAAGTGTCTCGCATCCACCTTCTTGCAGGGGCAGTTCAATAAAGATTGTCCCATTGTCAATTCGAATACCGGAATCGGGTCCAGAATCTCCCCCCAATTTTCCGGAACTATCAGATCCGATCCAATTTCATTCAACTTCGCAAACCCCCACCATAGTTGTTCCAGAATATATGGGATCTCATGTATGGATTTCTCCCACAATGGGATGTGTGCCGGAACTATAGCTCCCGCCGGCGTTGCCATCATCAACCACCCTTTCTTTCAATTTGTGATTTGATTGTATTATGAATTGCCTCACCATTTTTACTGATGTTGGGAGGAGCTTTCCTTCCTTTTTTAGGAAGTATGTTGTTGCATTGAAGTTCACATCTGATATCATCTTCTTCGGCAGTCTTGACAGATCCAAATTCTCCCACTTTACCACTCTGAGCTCCATGGGGAACATTGGCGATTTTGGCGGTTGCGGTGTGGCCTCTATCTCTTCCATCTCCTCCATGGCTTCGTTGTTCACCATACTTGGTTGGTATTTTAGTTTCGTCGTTTGTTGTTTCTATCGAGCACTCTTCTTCTTTGCTCTCCGCCGCCTCTCTCTCTCTATGGTACTCAAAGGGAGACCCTCTTTCAATTTGAGAGTTTTTCAATTTAGGGTTTCCAGTGGGGCACTGCTAACGCTTTTTCTCCTCAATCTCTTTTTCCTCCAACCCATCCTCATTGGGTCCCTCTGTGGGTTCCATTTCCCCATCATTTAAGAAACCCAAAATTTCAAACCCATTTGAATTTGAAATTCCTTAAATTTCCTTATCCTTTAATGGTAAAAACCTGCCACTTTTTTTTCCCTGATCTGGTTTTTCCCATCTCTTTTTCAACCCATCTCGAACTGATCTGTCCTAATCTCTCCGGCGTTGATTTTGTTTCCCTGCTGATTAACTTTCCTCTCCCTCTGCCTCTCCCCACTCTTTACTCTTTGCCAAGAATTTATTTTATCTCAACCTTCTCTCCTCTTCTACTCATCTGATATCCCTTTCTTCACTACCCCTTCTCTAACACCATCTCTTCCCCATTTCTGTAGGTGATATGCACAGTTATGAGTGGAATGTCCTAGCCTTTTACAGGTTGGACAAAACCTTGGGAATTCTTGATATTCAATGCTCTGTCTTAGAGTACCTATCCAAACCTCTTCAGGTAAATCTTTGGTCATATCCACTTGAATGCAGAGTTTTGCAAATTTTACTCCAAACCCCACTTCAGTTCTCACATCGCATTTAATGAGTTTCCCTATTGAGTTCCCAATCTTCTCCAACATAGATTTTTCGTACAATTTCACTGGTAGCTCAAAAAGTTTCACCCAAATGGCTGCTGCATTTATCTCTGCTTTGGATGGTTGAAAACCTGCTTCCCATAATCTGACTGACAGGAAGCATCCTCCAATGCTCCAAGGTCCCTCTGCCAGGACTTTTTTTGGAGATCTTCCTCTGTCGCAAATCTGATTGAAAAGAAGCCTTTACCTAGAGCAAGGATATCAAAATGACCCTCTAATTTCCAAATCTGCTTAAGTTGCTCTGCCATGTAGGTAAATAACATGGATTTACCCAGGACCTTCACAATAATGGATTTAAACCAAGGGTTATATAGTTTCAGGTAATCCTCCTGGTCAATTGCCACAGAAGGTGGGGACCCTAGGGACACATCTGGGGGTTTAACGGAGACAGGTAGTTTGAGGTTATTGTTTGGCTTCAATGGACGGTAGGGGAATTGAGGAAATTTCTAGAAGTTTCTCTCTAAAGGAGGTGACATCTCCCAGAGACAAGGGAGGGGATGGCGGATGGTCAAAGGTTTGAACTGTTTGAGGTAAAGGTGGGGTGGTGGAAGGTTAGGATTTGATTGGCTCAGAGGTTGGTGGTTTGGATTATGGGTGTTGACGCTGCTGATCTGACGGATCGACTCGGGACGAAGAAGGTCCGAGGTTGACCCCCAGGTCCCCCCGGTGGGGGACGCATGGAAGCTCTCATACACACAAAGGTCTCTCTCACTTTCTCTCTCTAAAAACTTTTGTTTCCATAGAAGCTCTACTTTAAAGTTTATGTTTCTAACCCATTTTGGTTTCTTAGAAACTCATGAGGGCAACAAATGTGAATGAGGGGGAGAAAGGATAAAAAATTTGAGAAGGAGAAACTCATCATTATAGAAATTAGGCAAAACGACACCTTAGTAGTATTACAATTCTCTAAATATATTTGGTAAAGTAGCATGGGAATGTTATGAAACTCCCCTCTTTTTTTCCTGCATATTAGTAAGACAAAATTAATTGTATTACCTTTTTTTTTGGGATAAATATCGAGGACCCTCATTTTTGTCTCACCCTAAGGCCTGTAAAAGGTCATCATTGGGCCTACTCTAATGCACGTAAACTTTCACATTGGCCATTTTTCCAATAAACTTGAAAAGTTGAAAAATCAAGCAAGTTTATTATATATTCACCAATAAAAAAAACTTTTTCATTAATCAAATAATCTAATATACTCTAATCTTAATATATTGGTAGTATTCTCAATAGTTGGATCAACAAAATAGTGTTTTTAAAGAGTAATAAACAACAAAGCACACAGGAAAACAAAGGAGACAAGTCATGCAGTGGGGCTTCATGGTTGAAATTTGATGCAACCCATAATTTTTGTTGCCCAGAATCATTAGGCCTTCTCTTAAAAGGGCAAGAAATCATTCATTAACACCCCATTTTTTTTAAAGCCGTTTAATTCCCTTGAAAGCTGGATCAATAAAGTGCATTTTACATTTTTGTCATTTTTCTTCTTTTGCAATCCCTTGCAATCAAAATTTTATATCATCATAAAACCATGTGACCCCCAATGATGTTTGGAGTATAGAAGATAGAGAAGAGTAAGAAGGTTCTAAATACTGAATGAATCGGACTTTCAAGTTTTATCTGGCGCGGTACAGTGCTAAAAATTCATCTTCCAAATCTATACTATATATTAAAGTAATGTGGTTGAGTGATGAGAGGGCTCAATTTGCAAAATATACACACCACATTGCTTCCCGCCTAAATCCCTCTCACAAAATTCAAAATTAAAATTATTTATGGAAATTATTGCTTCATCAATGAT
>BSSO01002608.1:0-18767 GCA_030267885.1 Mesembryanthemum crystallinum
AACTCGCTAAAAGGTTGGATTATTAGAAACCAATTCTCCTAAGAAAAAAGAAGAAACCAAAGGTTCCCCTTAAACAATAGGAGACAAAATTGACACCCTGATTCTCTATGAACTTGTAAGCCGTGATGTTTTTCCAGGTTTGTTAGGCCAGTTTCACCAACAAGAGGCTTTTCTCCCTAATCCTCATACGCGATCACCTAAGACAATGCGGTGTCATGCGTTAAGCATAGGCTCGTCATCCCAAAATAAAAAATAATAAAAAATAAAAGATAAATAAAAGATATATATACCTTCATTTTCTGTTTGTTTTCCTCTTTTTCTTTTTTTGTTTACTGGTTCAACCCATAAGCCTTCAGCATGATCGGGCACAAGAAACTTGTCTATATATATTGCTATCTTCCTCAATCAGCCTCACTTGAGGTAGCCCTATGGAGAAAGGTGGGGTTTCATGAAGATCAATCTCAATTTCATCCCTATCTGACACAATTTGTTTATTCCCTTGAATTACTATGGACCACTTCTTATCACAATATGAATGGTTCCCCCTTAAATCCTTCCCTATTTAAATCCACTAAAGTAAAGCCTAAGTCATCAACTCGAACCCCGTTGTAATCAACCTACTTACATCGGAAAACGGGCACCTTGAATTTGACGTAGTAAAGCTCCCATATATCTTGAATGACCCCAAAATATGAAGAATTTGCATAGATGGCGTTTTTATCTTTGGAGCTTGACACATGCAATGCCTCCGCCATTAAAGCTACACCACTGTTTTGCATGGTGCTCTTATCGTCTTGGCTCTTGGTATAATATGAGTACCCATTAATGTCGCAACCAGAATAAGATACGACATTATGGCTAGGCATGTAGGCCAACCATCTTAAAGTGTCAGAAACATTATCTTGCCCCAAGATTGCATCATTGAACCAGTTAATGAAGCTTCGACTGTGTTCTTTTAGTACCTCCTTATCACTCCATCTACGGTTGCTCTCCCTTATCTCAGCCATATGCATTTCTATATAAGGTTGGACTTCTTCAAAATTGCGCAAGATGTAAAGATGAGCCTTTCTCATGTCATCACCAGGTGGGCTAAACACTTTGCGCCCTCGCGTTCCATGGCCTTCTATCCTTCCCTCATGACGGGACTTGGGAATTCCAATAGGCTGTGAGTTGGACAAGTAGCTAGTGCAAAATTCAAGAACTTCCTCAGCTATGTACCCTTCCACAATGCTAGTATCAGGTCGATATCGATTTTTAACATACCCTTTACAAACATTCATATATCGCTCAAACGGGTACATCCAATGCAAATACACGGGTCCACAAATTTTTATCTCTCTCACTAAATGAACAACTAGATGCACCATGATGTCAAAAAAAGAAGGTGGAAAATACATCTCAAGCTGACACAATGTCACAACTACTTCCTCTTCCAACTCATCAAGTCTCTTAATGTCAATTACTTTGCTGGATATCGCATTAAAAAAGAAGCAAAGTCTAGTGATAGCATGTCTGACATCCTTAGGCAATATAGATCGAATGACCACGGGTAGCAATTGTTGCATTATAACATGACAATCGTGAGACTTTAAGCCATTCAACTTCATATCTTTCACTGAAACAAGGCTTCTAATGTTTGAAGAATACCCTTGCGAAACCTTGATGTCACTAAGACTCTCACACGAGGTTTTTTTCTCATCTCTTGACAGTGTATAAGATGCTGGAGGCAAATACGTGCGTTGGCCCCGCTTCTCTGGTGCTAACATCGGTCGTATTTCCATATCAACCAAGTCTAACCTGGCCTTGTGTCCATCCTTCGTCTTACCAGGTATGTTTAGAAGGGTTCCAAGCAAGCTGTCACAAATATTTTTCTCTATATGCATCACATCAAGGCAATGTCTTACATCAAAAGTCTCCCAATATGGAAGATCAAAAAATATTGATCTTTTCTTCCAACAACTTTTATCACTTACACGAGTGTAGGGTTTTCCAAATTCCACTTTGATGTCTTTCACACGTTCATAAACTTACTTCCCAGTCATTGCAACGGGAGCTTCACCGTATTCTGGTTGCCCATTGAATACCTTTTTTAGCCGGCGATATGGGTGAGCCATGGGGAGGAATCTCCGATGACCAAGATATACCGTCTTCTTCCAATGTACAAGCTGACAAGAGTGTGTATTCTCCTCACATATAGGGCAAGCTTTGTGTCCTTTAACAGAATAACCGGACAAATTCCCATACGCCAGGAAGTCATTAATTGTGCAAAATAACATCGCACGCAACCTAAACATTTGCTGGCGGTATGCATCAAACGTCAACTCACCATCGTTCCACAACTTCATGAGATCATCAACCAAGGGCGCCAAGTATACATCTATATCATTTCCTGGTTGTTTAGGTCCCGATATCATTAATGACAACATTATGTACTTGCGCTTCATGCATAGCCAGGGAGGGAGGTTGTAGATCACTAGCAAAACTGGCCAAGAGCTATGTTTGCTACTTAAGCTTCCAAATGGGTTCATTCCATCTATACACAAGCCAAGCCTTAGGTTTCTTGCTTCCGCACCAAAGAAAGGATACTTTGAATCAATCTTTTTCCACTGATCAGAGTCGGCCACATGGCGAAGCTTACTGTCTTGAGGAATATGTCGGTCTGCATGTCATGTCAAGTTTTTTGCATCTTCAGCATTTGCAAACATGCGCTTGAACCTGGGTATGATGGGAAGATAGATACCATACGGCCTTAGCCGGCGGCCCTTTAGTTTGCATCTCAGCAGGGTCATCATCATCAACACCAGTATGCTTCTTCTTGTACCTAGAAGCCTTACATTTAGGACAAGAATGCGCGTTTTCATACTCATTTCTGTAGAGTATACAATCATTAGGACAAGCATGTATCTTTTTACACTCCATACCCATAGGACACAAGATTTTTTTTTGCCTCATAAGTGCGGTCAGCAAGTTCATTATTTGGTGGAAGCATATCTTTCAACAATTTCAATAATGCCGTGAAACTAACATCAGACCACCCATTTGCCGCTTTCAATTTATACAAATTCAACACGGCAGACAATCTTGTATATTTAGGACAACCAGGATAAAGAGGTTTTTTGCTATCATCTAACAAGGAAGTAAGAAGTTCAGGCCTATCACCAAAGTTAGCAACAACATTTTGAACCATTTCCTCTAAGTAGCCATCCAGACTCGCATCATTTTCAGCCCCTTCATTGTTACCAATATTTGAAGATTGATCAACTTCACCATGCCACCTCCATAATGTGTATGCGGGATAGAATCCCCTTCGATGTAAGTGGTCTCTTATCACATCATAGTCAGCATGTAATGCAAGGTTTCTACAGTCAACACATGGACATAATATGAACCTTGTCTTTTCACGTTTAGCCTTAGCATCCGCCAATTGAATAAACTTCTCCACCTCTTTATCATACTCATCAGTTGTTCGGTCACCAAATATTATAGACTCGCGATCCATGCTTATTTTTTGCTCTAAAAATTAATAATACATGAGTAAAAAAATAGAGTTCTAGTGCTATAATTTCATAATATACCAAATAATGTAGTACTTTTTCCTATTGAATTAATGTTTTTTCCCTATATAAGTAAGATATATAAATAAACTCATTCCATAGGGAAAAAAAACTCAAATAGAACAACATAGCCAACAACAAACAGCAAGCAACAGCAACATAAGAAAGCAATCAGCAAGCAGCAGCGACGCAAAACAATATTAAAATTTGTTTCTCTTTCAAAATGTGACATGATACTCACAATTGTAATTTGCCCACCCTATGTCCTGATTTTCAAGATCTTATATGACCAACTTGTTCGAATGTACTATATCTGCAATTGAAATGAAAAAGAATTATTTATTAAGTAGGAAAATTATTCCCATTAGATAACTAGATACCAGCATCTTAGCATAATTGATCAGATTAATTTCTGGTTAGGTTTATTCTACTTGTACAATTCTTTTTTTATATATAAGAAAAGCTATTAAGAAAACCCTTCTCAATCTGAATTTAAAGAGTCAAACGCCCCATACATTGATACACATAGAGCTAAAAGAGAACAAGCAGACAGCTACTCCCCAAGTATAGTTTACACTTCATGCAATTCAACATCATGGCTACTATAATCAAATACTATACCCTTTGGACCTTGATTCAAAAATTCAAATGCCTGGACAATCAAGAATAAAGCACTCAATCAGGTATAAAATTCAACCCGTCACGATTTAAGAATATTACTCCTTATTAATCATGGTACACCAGGTTTGCTATCTCTTGCTTAATCATCTTGTTTATAAGCAAGTAGTTCATCCCATAGAATTACACCCATCTTTGAATATGCTCACCACCTGTTCGACAAAATGCCTAAGAAAAGCCCTTTACTTTTAGCACACACTACTTGACTTCTACTCTACACCATTATCACTACCCGACCCCCAGTTAACTGTCTTCAACAAAGTCATCTACACCCAAAAAGTTCAATCGTCCCTCCTCTTGCCCAATGCCTTGCATTGCCCATATTACTTGGAAATATCTTGTAATGAGGTTTATGTCAAGGATTGTAGTGGGTGCCCCTACCCAAGAACAAACACTGTTATTCTCTAATTAATTTATCAGCCCAACTTTGACCACAAAAAAAAAAAAAAAAAAATAAAAAAGAAGAGGAAACTCAACACTCAAAAATGGGGAGTTTAGATATCCAATTAGCAATCAAGTGTAAAAACCCATTACCATTACAAGTCCTAATAACTCAACAATAGCTATTAAGCTAATTAGTTTAAAACAATCAAGTAGAATACTAATAATCAAGTATAACAGTACATGAATGAACATAACTCCTAATAGGGAGTTCCTCAACAAAACAAAGGCAAGATTTCTGATTAGTATCAAGAAAAAATTACTATAGATGAAATAAAGAATGACGTTAGAAGACCCAGCAATAATGCCTTCTTCTTTAGAGAAACCCACTGGTTGCCCTTTGAGCTTACTTATATGACGATAAACAGTCCTATACATACAATGGAGTTGTGAATTTCACTTCTACTTTATTCCAGCAATTAATAAATTGCAAAAGAGCAATTAATTCATCAATTCTAGATCAACTAGCTGCATATTATGAAATAACCAAAAACCTGCTACACTAGCACATTGAAAAGAAGAAAATGAAAAGAAAAAAAAAACTTTTAACTGCTGCTTTTTCATGTCTCTCAGCCAACAAGCAATTAGTGAAGTTGATTATAGATATTTAGGTCTAAAAGAAAATTAAGCATTTTATCATCAAAGATACAAGCACAAACCCTAAACTTCGCCAAAATCATTCAAGATAGCTAACAACCTTCCATTTGGTATCATGAAAGAGAAAAAACCTGAACAAATTGCAACATTCTTATCGGAACACAGTTAGAGAGACAAGGGTAGAGAGGGGAACATACCAATTACTTCAACTGCAGCACCGATTGTGAGGGTGAGACAATTGACAAATTCGAAAGCTTGCTCTGGCTTGAATTGAAGAGATAACCTAGGGCTAATCGACAGCTTGCTCTTGGTCCCCAAAATTGACAAAATCGACCCCTAAATTGAAGAGAGAGACGCGAGATAGTTGCGAATTCTGAGCGTTGGAAGAAATTCTCCAGTGTGTTTGTGTGAATTGTGAGCTTGAGATGAGAGAGACTGGGAATTGTGGGTACTGGGTAGTTCGAGCGAGCGACATAAGAGGAGAGAGATAAGTGATATTTTGTGGGTGTTTGATCAAAGCCCAACGCGCGAAGCCCGTAAAATTTCAAAGGATTTTAATTATCTACTACGGGTAAGCCAATAACCATGGTAGAATAATGACGCGCGTTTTTTAGTCTGACTATCTACTACGGATTAAATTAGGACCATAGTAGATTAGGTGCGTTTTTTTTTATATTAGTTATGAGCTTTTTTATTTCAGAAGTATCTACTATGGTTGAATTAAAAACCATAGTAGAAATTAATATCTACTACAGTTATTTGAGAACCATAGCAATTTAGGAGTAGTGCAATCCTGTTTCTGTACTAGTGAGGATTTTGAGGATTAATAGGGAGAACGGAAGCAGGAACAAATGTAGAAGTTGTTTGATGAGGAGGCTTAGTTTTTGAGGGTGATTTGGAAAATGACCTTGGGCTTCTCCTAACAGAAGACATATGCATTGGGTTCCTCTTAGGTGTCATCTTTTTTCCATATGTGCCATGAAATTTGGCCATTAGCTCAGCAACTGTGGGCTGTGAAGTGGGGACAGAAGGTGGTTGGGAAGTGGGAATGGGTTGAGTGGGTAAAGGATTGGGCTGCGAAGTGGGAATGTGATGTGAAGTAAGCTGTGAAGTGGGCTGTGAACTAGAACTGGGCTATGTATTAGGAGTGGGCTGTGAATTATTGGATTGGGAAGTGGGGTCTTGGCTAGCCAGTGGTGGTATATCAGTTATGGTTTCATCCCCCAAATTGAATATGTCAGGCTTATCAATCCCATGACATACGTAAAAATCTATGTAATTACCCACAAATGCATGCTCCTCCATTTTAATCCAATCTTGTTGATTGATTATAGGTTGCAAACCCCCACTTCTAAACCCAATGCCAAGGATTTTGTACAACTGCTTAATATGTGGATACCCTAACTCGCTCAGCTTCTCCAAGAAAGTGTTATAGTAAAAGTCTTTCTTATCAATCAACATAATCTCCTTCTCCCCTCCTATATACTTATCCACAAGACCAATTGGAAACTGCTCTCCATGATAAAAATTCACATATATCTGTGTGTAAGGATCTTCTTCATGATCACCCATCTGCAATTTTTTGAAGGTAATTAACAGTCATGATAATTTGAGAAATTTAGTACTTTGTTCTTCATGATAACCTATCACCATTTTTTAAGCTAATTGAGAGTCAATGCAACCCTAAAACATGCAAAAATTACTAAACAACTCAACAATTACAATAGCACATAACCCAACCAAATGAAATCATACATAACCACATCAAATCAGGGATAATTCTAGGGTTTCAGAACCTAATTTCAAAATGTAGCCCTAATTACCAAATCAAACTCACTGTCACCCAAACTAATTGCAAGATTTAGCATAAATTAAGTAAGAACTACTACATAACCATGATTAGAGTTTACTTTGTCACTTTTGAAAGGTTAAAGGACGTACCTTTGCAGATGTAGAATCTTAGCTTTGCTCAGTAGAACAATACAACAACTTTTCCTTCTTGGTTTCTTGTGATTTCTCTGTCGAATCTCTTCACTTTTCCTCTAAAGTCTCGTCTTTGGCAGGTAGTGTAACGGTGAGGTGGGTGAACAAATTGAAGGAGGTGAATAGATAGTTGGCGTTAGTGGAAGAAGAGAGAAGGAGAACGTTAGAAGAAAATAAAGGAAATAAGGAAGAAAAGAAAGAAAATAAGGAAGAAAATGGAGGAAAAGGGAGGAAAGTGGAGAAAAAGAAAGAAAAATGAGTAAATGAAAAAAAAAGGACAAAGATCATTTCGAAAATAAGTGATGGGAGAAAAATCCCCAAAAACACTTAAAAATGATCTTTTATTATGTAAAACTCAAGATTGACTCATGTGCCAAATGTGCTCATTTTTAATCCCATCCTGACTCATTCAATTTTTAAAAGACTAAGTTGTCCAAGGGTGCTCGCTTAAAAGACAACTTTGGTAATTCGGGGTTATCTTTATTGTCAGTTTTTGTTGCACTTTTAATTTGATATTTTTAATCAAATATAATATTCTAGATTGAATTTATTAATATAATTGTGTGTGTGTGTATTATTCTACCAAAATAAGTATAAAACACCTGAAATGAATTTTAAAAATTCAATTGAATAAATAAGTAGAATGTTAATGCGGGTTAGTCTAGATAATCTGAATAGTCTGAACCATTGTGGTATAAATTTTAATAATTGTCAAATAAGGTCTGAAAAATTAAAAGTGAGTAGAATATTGATGTGGCTGAAAAATCTGAAGCCAGACCACCACTATGGATGCCCTTACATCTAATTCTAGACACTCCTAAAATTTCTTTTTTGCCTTTCCATAGAAAGAAACTCAATCCATCTTCTATTAGGCGGACTTTTATATCAGCAATTTTAGTACCACTTTTTTCTATCTCATTACTACTTTTTCCTATACTAGTACAATCTATTATTTACCCTAGTAATAGATTTTCTATATCATTACCACTTTTTTCTTACCTAGTACTAAATTTTATTTACTAATACTAATTTTTATGAGTCTACCTAATAAGATATTTTGTCTAACTTCTCCAGTATAAAGGACCCAAAAAAAAAGAAAAAAGAAAAAAAAGGAATAATCATGTGGCCCGCAAGTACATAAATGGCGTCCATGATGCAATTGAATTAGGGTACTCCAAGATTCATGTGGATGGTGATAACCTTAATGTAATTCAAGCCATGCATGGAGAAATCGAAGCCTCTTTGGTGGTTGTCAACTACTATAATGTAGGGCAAATCACTATAATATGACAATCTTAGCTGTTGATAATAATTAGGGAAATTTGACCTGTTAATTGAAGTTATTTGCACATATTTGTCATGACCAACCTTTTTTTGACAATTATTAGTCATGACCAATTAAAGATAAAAATAAAATACAAAATTAATGATCATATAACTCATTAGTCATGACTAATAGCTATAACATACGATTAATAGCATCTAATTATAACATTAGATTTATCTAAACAAAAATCTAAATAACTTATAGTGGTTGGCGATAAATAATTGTGACCATTGAAAATTTTTTCGCGTTGAAATTATCATTCCTTGGCGTATCCATTCGATCATTATTGATACAAGAACATTTCTTGCTACATGCAACCCATGTATCGTCAACCATGTCTACAAGGAAGAGAATCAAGGGGCAGAATGACTTGCCAAGTTTGGTCATTCAATAAGTCACCCTATTCATTAGAATGAAATTAGACACCATGAATTAGGATATTTTAGGACTTAGCCTCAAGAGGAAGAGCTCCTAATTCTACCCGTATCACCTTTTTATTTTTTTATTTTTTTTTTTTTTTAGTACAAAAGCAACACCACGATTCAAATCGGGTCAGTCGCATAGAAACACCCGGATGATCCAGTTACATACCCGAGCCTGTTACCCCTTGAACCGCGGATATTGGAAGCAAACCCTTAAACCCTCCTCAACCTACTCTATCGCGACGCCTTCTGTTTGATGCCTCCATCATCTTCGCTCTCACTTTCTCTCTCTTCCCCCACTCCCATTTCCTCACTCTCTCTCTTTCTTGTTTCACCTCTAGAAAACCTAGAGGATTTTCTTCTTCTTCTCTGTTGTTTCTCAAAACCCTAGAAATGCTGGAACAGTACACAACCAGCTCCGTCAATTGGACCCCATCGCCGGTAGTTGCTCTGGCCACCAGCGCCGATGACTCTCAGGTCGCCGCTGCCAGAGAAGACGGCTCTCTCGAGATTTGGCTCGTCTCTCCTGGCTCCGTCGGCTGGCACTGCCAATTGGTAATTTGAAATTTGAATTTCAATCAATCACCATGTCGTTTTAGCGGTTTTGGTTCGAGTTTTTGAACTAATTTGCCGTTTTTTATTTGATATGGTGGTTGTGTTTTGAATTGCTTAGACGATTCATGGAGATCCTAAGTCGAGGATTACGTCGCTCGTTTGGTGTCGGACGAGTTCGAAGGATTCACCTTCTGGAAGGTTGTTTTCATCCAGTATTGATGGGTCGGTGTCCGAGTGGGATCTTTACACCTTAAATCAAAAGGTGCCCTTTTTAGCCTTTTTAGCTATATAGTCACTGAAGAACTATGTTTTGTGTATGTGTTTGGGGTTAATGTGCTCTATGCGTTATAGGTTCTTGTTTGTCTCTCAACATTCTTCAAGAAGTTGATTGTAACTAGCGTGTTTGTTCGATATTGGATGTTGTTGACTTTAGAATTATGTGTAGGTGTTATGAATGAAAATTAATATAAACTACTCTCAGATTAAAATTTAGTATCAGTGTCTCATTATTAGAGCCGCTAACCGCTTAGGGGGGAAATGAGTTAGAGAGTGAATGCTAAGTATAATTGGATTTTGATACCGCCCATCTACTTCAGGAAAAAATTTAGGATTTTCTGTGGTTTGATTCGTCTTGTAGGCTGCGGTTGGATGCTTTTCAGTTTTCATTTGAGCTCATTATATGTGGATTTCAGTGTAATTTACCCTGTGTTTTGTCTTGGCAGATTGTGCTAGAATCAGTTGGGGCATCTATATGGCAGATGGCACTGGAACCTTCTGATACCCGCAGTTTGGATGTTGAACGTGTCTCACACAGCAATGGAAATGGGGTTGTGATAGATAGATACAATGATGAAAATGGTAGTGTTAGTAGTGAGAGTGATGATGATGATTCAATTGAGCTTCACGACGGATCATTAGTTGAGAATCGCCGCATAGCACTTTCTTGTGATGATGGTTGTGTGAGATTGTATACAATCTCAGATGCTGATGATTTAAAGTACCATAAATCCTTGCCGAGGGTCAGTGGTAAGAGCTCTTATCTTGACTCTGGTGGCTGTTGTCGGGTTTATGAATAATATTTTCATCGGTTCACCATACTTGGTTCTTTTATTTCAGGGAGAGCGCTTAGTGTGACCTGGAGTCTTGATGGAAATTTGATTTATACAGGAAGTAGTGATGGGTATGTCTTCTTTAGTCCAAGTCTGGAAGAAGCTGTGATGCTGTAGAAAGAAAAACAAGCTTAACTCTTAAGTCAATCTGTTGAACTAATGAGTTGTCTAATGGTAACTTTTCGGAATCTACAGGTACATAAGATGTTGGGATGCAAAACGTGGGCATGAGCTGTATAGGATAACTGTTGGACTTGGAGGTTTGGGTTCTGGGGCAGATCTTTGTGTGTGGTCTTTGCTTGCACTAAGGTAGTTTGGAGAGGAACTGGTTTATATGAGATTATTTGATGCTCTGTATTTATTCTTTAACTTGTACTTTATTTAGTGGCACATTTGCTTCATTCTCTATTCCTGTTAACTTCAGGTGCGGGGTGCTTGTCAGTGCTGATAGTACGGGCAGTGTCCAGTTTTGGGATATTCAACATGGAACACTCTTGCAGGCTCATTCTCTTCACAAAGGAGATGCATATGCTTTGGCTGCTGCTCCTTCCCATAATAGAGTATTTTCTGCAGGTTCTGATGGCAAGGTATGAGATAAATGGCGCCTGCTTGACGTTTGTTGATTAGTTTCCATCATGATGTACTTCTATTGTGTGACATTTCCTTGATGTCTTACAATTTTTATATTTGCTTTTGTATGTCTAAATTAGATGCCATTGTGATGATCATGTTCCTGACAGATCAAAGTCAAAGTATTTTCCCCTGCGCAAAGATGACACGCACAAATCGAGAAATAAGTTTATAAAGTATTTTTTTTTTCTTTGCTAGGCTTGAGGGGATTATTCAATAAGTAAGGAGGAAAGCTGAGTAGGACATGCATTGGCATAGTCTAGAGGCTTGCCAACTATATAAGTTGTTGAAATAAACAAGTGAATTTGGATTAACTTGAAGAAAATGTTGTAAACATAGAACAGTTGTTGAAGTGGTCATGTAACTTTCCAATATTTTTCTACGTTCTTCCAAATGCACTTGAATTGGCAGTTGCTTGCAAGTTGTGTGAAGGTAAGAGATAATCTGGTCAAAGATTTCTGTTGATAATTAAATTTTTAATTCGTAAAATACTGGATGATCATTTATGCTGCTACTTGAATCATGCATATCATAATCTTTTTGGTATCTCTTGAAATGTTGGTTCTTTGTGAAGTGTAACATGCTGCTTACCACAACCAGACAGGAATGCTTTGTTACGCTTTAAATACATAGTAGCTTTGGCTGTCGTGCTGATGGATAGTGTAATTATTTGAACAGGTAATCCTATACAAGCTCTCTGGTAATGTATCTGAAACCAGCCATAAGAATAATTTGACGTCTGAAGTTATGAAGAAATGGGTTCATGTCGATAGCAAAAGTGCTCATACACATGACGTTAGGGCTTTAACAGTGGTTGTGCCTATTAGCCGTGAAGGTCTGTCTATATGCTTCACGTGTGTGCTATCTCATCCATATTTGCAGAACATATGACTTTCTTTCTTGATAACTCACATTTGTAATAAGTCCTTCAAGTTCCTGCTCTCTAATGGTTTACTTGATTTTTCCTCATTGTCAGATTTGTTTCCTGATGAGAATGTAAAAAGGACTCGTCGTAAAGAAAAGCCTGTTGATTTCAGTTACCACAAATGGGCCCATCTGGGAGTCCCAATGCTTCTATCAGCTGGTGATGATACTAGAATATTTGCATATTCTGCCAATGAGTTTACAAAGTTCTCTCCTCATGATGTTTGCCCTGCACCTCAAAGAGTATTGGTGCATATGGTACAGAATTCTGTTTTCAACCAGATGCAATTGCTTCTTGTTCAGGCCTCAAAGTCGGTTGATATCCTCTCGCTTCGAATGGCTTCTGGGGGACTTGCATCTACTACGTTGTTGCTTCGTGTCAACAGCAAGGGATCTGCGAAAATTACTTGTAGCACTATTTCTCCTTCAGGGTCTCTTTTTTCATTTTCTAATCATAGCAAACTCAGCCTGTTCGACTTAAAGAGTTGCAAAGACAGCAACAATGAATGGGTTATCAAGAAGAGACAACTTCCCGGGAAACTACCATCTGCTCATGCCATGACTTTTACTTCTGATTCGTCGCGGTTAATTGTTGCAGGACATGACAAACGAATATATGTAAGCATCTCCATCCCCATTAAGGCCCTGTTCTGTTCATGTTATATTTGTTGATATTTATTGTTGATCTTTGTCGAACTTTGTTGATTTTTGTTTGAACTTTGTTGGTTGTTGATTCTATCGATTTTTGCTGAATGTACTTTTGTTTGTTTGTTTGTTGATTTTTGCTCAAATCAACCGAAATAAGTTAGAGGAGAACAAAGACCTTGATTCATTTCTTACATCAAGGCTATAATATCTTTATACCATATATCCATATCCCAAATTTCTACCCCGAGGGATCCTGCATAATTTGAGGTGATATGATTTACCTGGTCTAATTCGTGGTCATTAGGGCTGCCAATTGAGTGAGTCGAGTTTGGAGCTCGACTAGCTCTCAAAATCAAAACTCGGCTCGAATTTGTTTAGGTGTGTCGCTCGACTCAACCTGAAGCTCAATTTGATTTGATTTTTTATTTTCATATTTGGTTTTTTCAAGTATAATATTTTTTCCTTCCTACACCTTGAAATATTTTAAGTAGAAAAATATATTGCAACTAGCATATTATGCACTGGGCATCATGGTTGTTGGCGTGTTGCCTAGGGCCTTGTTCATTTCATTGTTTAAATACTATATCCAGTTCAGCTTAGTTCTATAACTTAAATTTTCTCTCACGCATCACTTTCCATCGACTACCTATTTATTTCAGTCGAGTTCATATCAACACCATTAAGTTGTAATGAACCGACCCTAATTGTTCGGAATTTCCAAACACCTTTAAAATTTACGCCCTCCCACACCCCAAAAACTTAAAGAGTTTTACATAACTAAATTAAATTTTTTGAAATCAAAGTCGGAGTTCAGCAATTACAACAAAACGAACATAGTCAAAGGCTCCAGCAATTTTCAACAATAAATTTGTAAGTTTTAATCTACTTAATGTTGTTTTTTGTAATTTTATAGTTTCATATATAGTTTATAATTCCGTAAAATATATAGAAAAAATAGAGTAACTTGCGAGCATATGGAGTTGAGTTTATGCTTGCTCGACTCAACGCGTGTTAGGTTTCGAATCAAGCTTGAGATCGAGTTGAGTTTAACTCGAGTCAAGCTGGGCCGATTTAATCTTAAGTACTTACGAGTTGGCACGCTCGATTAGCAAGCCTTATGGTCAATTGAATTGGGAAAGCAAGTCCAGTAAGGAAAAGCTACATCATTTGGGGTATCTTAAAGATTTCAAATTACTGTAGACATATTTCACATCACAATTGAAGCCAATTTACAGCTGTAGTTTGCTGAAAATGTCTTCGATAATATCTATCTATCTATCTATCTATCTATCTATCTATCTATCTATCTATCTATATATGTGTATATACACACACACACACACACACACACACACACACACACACACACACACTCTTCTTGAAAAAGTCAAACATACTTGCTTTTCTTTCATTGATGTTATTTATCGTATGCTGCTGTTTTAATTTCTACCTTTTATTATTCATACACGGGCATCGTTTGTAAAATGAAGTTGTATGGAACCAACATATTTATGTTGTCTTTTTGTTTGGTTGAGAGACATGTATTTGTATATGAAGTATGAAGCTTGAAAGAGAGTGTCACGTGGATGATAACTAAAGCATGAAGTTCTACTTCAGTTTATTAAGATTTTCATACCTTCCCCTTGTTACAGATTGTAGATGTGGTCTGCACAGAACTAGTGCATGTTTTCACACCTGTTCGTAAGACACAAGATGAGGATTCCCCACCTGGCGAGCCTCCTATTACAAAATTGTTCACTAGTTCTGATGGCCAGTGGCTCGCTGCTGTTAATTGCTTTGGGGATATATATGTCTTCAATATGGAGTTACAAAGGTAAGAAACTATTATAATGCTATCACTTAAGTTCCCCACTTTTGTCAGTAAATACGGCATTTTGATTGTTTGGACTCTTTTTAATAGTCTATGCTTCTGTGAATTCCTGATCAATATTTATGGATATTGTCAAGGTCAGAAACGCTTACCAGTTATGTTATATTAATAATCTGTGACTCTTTGATTGGAATGAAAATTGTGAGATGCTTGTGTAAGCTGAACATAAGTATTTATGTATTATCACTGGGGTGTGATTGTATTATATTTGCTTAGGACAGCATTCTTGGAATGGTGGGACTCTTAAGACTTACAGTAGAAATTATGTATATAGATAACCTCATATAATTAATAACTAACTCTATGCTAAAGTTGTATTCGTTTATAATTGTCAATAGTTGTTTCTGCAATATTTTCTAGGCCACAGATAATAACTAATGAAAAAGCAAAGATCTATAAAAAAATTAGTGTAAACTCGGGCAGCTACCTTGAGATAACAATATTTGGCTTATGAAGCCACCATTTTGAATAGTTCTGGCTAATGGATGAGACCTTTCAGTAGTGCGTTTTTTTTTCTTTCTTTTTTTTTTTTATTTTTTATAAGAGATTTCTCAACCAACCAGCTTGATATTCAAGTGTTTGCTTCAACCACTAAATGTGAAATTACCTTTACATGTGAGATGACATCAAGGGGCTAAATTTTGCTAGTTTGGATGGACTTGGTCTTTGATGGAAAATATTTGGATGACTTTAGGTTGTCTATTGCAAAAGAAGGTGGTTTCTTTAAGTATTAAGACCTTTTCAAACTGATGGTTTTGGTCAATCCAAACGAAAGCTTTTCTTGCTCAACTTTGAACATGCATTACATGGTTCATAATTTTTTTTTAATTATTTTTTAATGTAATAATACTATGTTTCTTAGTGTCTGTCCTAATCTTTTTTTTAGAAGTTTCGAATTGACTGGCCTGATTTGTTATTTAGTTTTTTTTCTTTGTTTTTACTATGCTGCCCTTTATTTATATTATATTGTACAATATGGGTAGTTGTTTTTATGGGCAATATGGACAATTAACAGTGTGTTCACACAGTATTAATTAGATATCTTAATATTCGTGTAAAGTCAACTGGGAAAAAAACTATGAAATGTAGGGAATATATATTGTTCCTTCCCAGTAGATAGTCTACATATAGACAAACAAGCTTTTACTACATGGCATAAGTCTTAACAGAAAAAGCAGAGTGTAGTCCCTTCACCTTCTTGGAAGGGTCGGGTTGATTACCCTACTTGATAAATTTACTACAAAACCATCCAAATGATCGAGGGTAGCAAATTACACTTGGGTGACAATGCTCATGCTGGTTTGCTCTGTGTATGGTTCATAGATTTTTGGTAGTACATATTTTTACTACTATGCGTGTTAATGTATTTTGACAAGAAAGTATCATTTGAATGGCTCAGAATAAGAAAATTGTTTTTTTTGACTTGCTCTAGTCAGTCTTCCCTGTCTACAAATTAGGTTGTGGCTATTTCAACTGAATGACGCTAAACTGGGCTAAATTGAATGTGATGAGATGAACTAAACTGAATGAATACTAATATTGGGTTATATTAGATTGCATAATTGAATTAAACTGAAATATAATGCGCTGAATTGAACACGTTGAATTGAACTGAAGTGAATGCATTGAACTAAGTTGAATGCATAATGGTAATGACGAAGTGAACAATGCTACTCCAATTGCCAAATTGTTCTCATCTAAAGAGAGCAAAGAAATGACTAATCATGGATATTATTTAAATCGTCAAAGTGACTCTTGTACCAATTCTAACCAAAAGACTCATGATTTGCTGGCTGTTTTTGCCCGTTGAAGTGCATGCTGTCATGGCGTGCTGGATGCTTTCGTCTATTGAATAGCATTGCTGTGATCTTGCAAGATATTTCTGTATATCTGATTGATATTTAATTTCTTATGTAATGTTTTGCAATGGTGAAAATCTTCTTATAAAACTCTATTTTGACTCAACTGTTTTAACGCATCTTGCTACTCTGATTGCTTGCTTGGTATCATCTTACACCTTATTTTTCTGGTGACAGGCAACATTGGTTTATATCAAGATTAGATGGTGCTTCTGTAACTGCTGGTGGGTTTCCCCCCCAGAGTAACAATGTGTTCATAATCACAACATCATCAAATCAGGTATATGCATTTGATGTGGAGGCAAAACAGTTGGGTGAATGGTCGAGGAAAAACTCTTTTGCTTTACCCAGGAGGTTCCAGGAGTTTCCCGGTGAGGTCATTGGGCTCTCATTTCCACCATCTGCAGGTTCATCATCTGTTATTGTTTATAGTTCAAGGTGAGTTTTCTTTACAAGCTACCTGAAGATATATCTCTCTCATATTTCGCGCTAAATCGATTTTCTTCGTCAGGACCCTAAAAATAGGGTCGGGTTTCTACTTTCCTGGCCCAGTCAGTATTTGAAAGTTGTAGGTGGGAACATTAACATTGAAATCCCAATCAAATTTGAGTTGATCTTCTGATATTTTTTTTTCTTTTCTTTTGTTTTTGTTTTTTTTTTTTTGTTTGGTTTTTTTTTTTTTTTTTTAATAATTGTGTGTTGGTCTTTGTCTTGATTTGCTGCTTGCTTATGACTTCATCCAGCATGGTGATTAAAGGATCACTTGCCTAAATGCCCAGCTTTATGGGCTTAGGGTACATGTTGAGACTGATCTCCCATGCTTTGCAAATCTGATGATGACTGTCATGTATCTTGCAGGGCTATGTGCTTGATTGATTTTGGAATGCCTGTCGATCGGGATGATAGTAGTGATATGATCACTAGTGACATGATCAATGATTTCGAATCGGTCTCAAAGAAGTTAATAAGTTCAAATCTTGACAAGATCAATGGATTGGATTCGGTCTCAAAGACACTAATAAGTTCAAACGGAAGGTTAAAGCGTAAGTTGCAACAGTCTGATTTGGGCATTAAGCTGTATGGTAGAAGGAATTTTGAATTTGTCCCTTTCAGACATCCTGTTTTATTTGTTGGACATGCTTCAAAAACTTCTCTCGTAGTCGTAGATAAACCTTGGATGGATGTTGTCAAGAATCTTGACAGCCAACCCATCCACAGACATATATATGGTACTTAAGCTAGTTTCGATGCGGGTATTGGGAGCTTAGCCGTGACGAGTTTTTTCAGGGGTATACCAGCCAGCGGCCCTTGATAGGGCAATCAATTTTGGTATTGCACTCATGCACTTCTGTACCGTTTAGGGTTTTGAAGAATGTTGTGTATTATGTTCACTAACATTTCAATATAGTGAGTTACCAATTATCTTCTTTGTTCCTTGTCAACTTTTAAATCTACTGATAAGTTTTGATGTGAGACTTTGTTAGCCAGGAAGGACATATTTGTTCGATTGTATATATACTAGGAACCACAATTTCCAGGAAACTGAGATGTTTTATTGTAATAACATTTTGTTTTTTCTTCTGTTATTTTTTTGTTTGAGGCAATATCTTCTTCTTCTTCTTCTTCTTTTATTTTTTTTATTTTTTTTTTATTATTATTTTTTTTTTTTTTTATAAATGTTGAGGTAATATATTGGTATTAGTGTATTACTTGTGTTTCTTGTATTTGCAGTTGTTTTGTTGTATGAAAGCTGAAGCTGTCTCCAGGAAAATTTCCATAACAGAAGTCAAGTTTCTCTATATTTTCATATTGCAGTTCGTATGCTTTCTTGGACTATTAAATCTTGATTAATGGATAATTAACAGAAAATAGACTCGAAAAACAAGGATTATTGAATCAATGAATGAATCAAATTGAGCAATTAAGATTTAACTGGTTATAACTTATATGAGACTAAGGGCATCCACAGTAGTTAAGATTTTCAAGACTCTTAAGACTCGTCACGTCAGTATTTTACTAGTTAAGACCCAAGTTAAAATTTACACCACAATGGTTAAGACTTTTAAGACTTTGCCATATCAACAATCCACTCATTTTTGTTTTATTCAATATTATTTTTTAATTAAATAATCATCTTACGAAAATGAAA
>BSSO01002609.1:0-18766 GCA_030267885.1 Mesembryanthemum crystallinum
TTACTTTTAATTCATGCAATAAATATTATTTATTTATTTTTATTTTTTTCCTAGTACACAACATTCAAATTTCTCTCCTATGCCCTTTTCATTTCTCCCCTATAATAAAAGGCTCATCCCTCTTGTTGATATGTAGGTTGCAAAGTTGCATTCCCCTATTCAATATCCGAAACCTGATGGAGTCCTTTCTTTCGACGTGCCGACTTCACTATACAGGTAAGCAGAGCTATTTCTTTTCTAAATCTGATAAATGGCTTTCCTTTTAAATTTGAGAAGTAATATTGTAGCTTGAATGTTGTATCTGCCACTTTATGGTGGCAGGCTGGCAGCTACTGCTCTACTGTGTGCCTGGCCTCATAATTCCTTGCATAGCATTCATCTGAGTGGTCAGATTTAAGTGTGAGACATCAATTATGAGATAGGATACTGGCAAGAGAAGGTGTAATGAAGAATGTATCCAATAGGCTCTAAAAACCCAGCAGGTTAAGGTGGGCAGGTCATGAGTTTGGTGTGGGTAGCATAGAATCTTCTGAACTTCTACTTTTTTTTTTTTTTTTGATAAGAAAAAAGAATTTTATTAAGGAGAGTAGAAAGTATACAAGTACATAGACTATCCATACTCAACAGAGGAGTCTACCACAACCTAAGAGAATAAGACCTACAACTACTTATTCCCGCGACCATAATAATTTATGCTAGACTTTAGACGCTCTAACTCACGAATACCCTTCTTGGAGTAGACCTGAGTGCCAAAAGAAACATCCTTTCCCATACGGTCAACTAGCTTGAACCCCAACGCCTCGACAAGAGCGTTGCCTTGCGCATCCGCATCTTCACTGCCAAGAGTAGGGCCTGTTGGTAGCCGCTACTTTCTGCCCTGATATTTTCATGGCTTGTAAGTGAATGATCGTCTTGTCCTTATAAGCTATAAGCGGGTTTGCTGAAATATGAAGGTAGGGGAAAATGAGTCATGTATTTTTACCTTATAGTACAATGAAGAGTTTTCTGGAATTAATCTGTCAGAAGTACAGAGGAATTGGCCGGCTTTACTTGATTGACATGCCCCTTAGGAGGACGTCTTGCCCTCTGTCTTGTACTTTGTTGACAATTCTTTATCAATGCAACTATATCTTTATCAAATTTTGAAGCATTTTAATTCTCCCAAAGATAAAGAGAAGTATATATCACTGAATGATCAAATGTACTAAAGGAGGGGACAAAATATCTCCAAAGAAGCAGTTATAAATTTGAAGCATATTCTAGTTGATCAATTAGAAGCTATTGAAGGAGTTCCATTATTGTAGTACCTCCATTTCTCAACCCTAACAGCCCCTCCCCCTCCATGAAAAAAGAGCTTCACTAAATCTGAATATTAAGTATTCAAGAGTAACAAAACCAAGGAAAACTGGAAAAAGATATAATGACAAAAGAAGATAAGACAAGAAAAGAAGATATAGAAAGGTCGAGGCGGACAAAGTTTTCTCGCTGTGAATGCTAAAAGCTTGATAACAAAAGGCCAAGTTCAATGACTGCTTCAGCAAATCCAGTATCAGAAATATATAAGATTAGATTGGCAATTGGAGCAGAAAATTCATTTTTGATGGACTTTTAGGCAATGTTTAATCTGTATGGCTCTGTTTGAGCAATATGAAGGAGCTTGTGAACTTGTACTAGTCACTAAATATATTCTTTATGTACTAGGAGCAACACAAATCATGACCATGATCAGCCAGCTCATCTTCGTTTGAGGGACCCCTTGATTCCTCAACAGGTGAATTTTCCGGAGTATGCTGGTCCTGAATCCCGATATTGCCCTGCACGTGTATATGAGTGAGTTCTTGGTTTCTTTCACTTCTAGTGATTTTCCTTTAATAAGATTATTTTTGATAGTTTTACGCTTTGCATGAGTTACAGGTACCTTCCTGATGATGAGAGTGGCCAGATGAAGCTGCAAATTAATGCCCAGAATTGTCTCCACTGCAAGGTAATAACCTAATGGTGATTATGGATTCATCACATTACAAAGTGGACAAATTATACCCATACCTGAAATAGATTTGAGAATAATATTATGGATTTAGGTGGATGATCTTTCCATTTCCATTGTTAAGAAAAAGATATCACTGAAAATTTTAAGTTACATAACATTGATTTACCAGACAAGAGTGAGGCATTTGAAAAAGGGAAATACAAAATAATTTTCTTCCTCGGTCCTTTTGTCCTCAAATAACCATCCCATCCCCCTAAAATGAATAGAGCTCTATTCCTACAAGCTCTTTAAAGTTTGAGAGATTTGATTTCTTGTGTCCTAAAGCCTTGTTTGGGTAAGTGTTGTATAACCAAGTACTCCCCCCTTCCCAAAATTACTTGCGCATTAGGATTGAATGTAGTTAGTGCCATGTCTAACCTAGGGAGGGGCTTCTTTTGACGTCCATATTATTTTTTGAAATGTCGAGAAAACCTCGACTTGTTCAGGAAAAATGGAACTCAAAACCTAGGTCATTCCTCGGAGAGTTATTTTTTTCCCAAGCCCTTTTATGAGATTATGAGTGAGAAAGGTGTGATGATGTTGATATTGCAAACAAAGCTTCCATGAAATATTATCTTTCATAATTAAAGTGTATGGTAATATTCCACTTCAATCAACCCTAAATCACTGAGTACTGAATACCTGAATTTGGATAAATTTGGATATTACCTTGAAATAACTTTGCTCGAATGGTGTGAAATCCTCAGGCATGCGATATTAAAGACCCAAAGCAAAACATTGAGTGGACAGTACCAGAAGGTGGTGGCGGCCCAGGCTACTCTGTAATGTAGGATGTAAAGTTATCCGCTCTCTTAATTGGCAAACTCCCTGTCAACTGTCAAGTATAAGCGAAAGTTTATCCACAGACAGTGCAGTGCCATACTGCTCCTGCAGAATAATGCTGTATTTATTGTAGATAATGGATACTTAACATTACATTTGTAGCTCAAAGGTGTTACATTACAAAAGCTGGGTACTGATCTTTAAACACTACTGATTGTCACTCATTTTATGAGCTCCAAGGCTGATGACAGTTAAGTTCTACTCTTTTAAGTATAACTCTGATGATATCAAACTATTATCGGATACTGCTAATCGCAACTCTAGGACCGAAAGATTACATGGGGTCCTGGAATGCCTCTGATGTATCCGAGCCAACAGCCAAGGGCTGCTATGTAACCATCGTGCCTGTCTGCTACTCATGACTGCTAGAGACACAAAGTCATGACTCAGAATGACAGTATCTCTAGTTATTCCAACTCTTGAACAAGCTTTTGACTCATGGGCTCATGGCCTTGACTCGTTAACCAGCTTTTGATTCAATGTGACATATTAACCCTGTACCTTGTTTAGACTGTTTATTTCATTATATCAATACTATATTTAATTTAGCTCATAATTTACTTTTTCTTACATAAAATTATCCATTCCGTTCTTGAGCACCGATAATGAAAACGCTCAAGTTGTGTTAAGTCTTATAAAATGAAATAAAATTATTGTAGTACCTCATACTTTCAGCTGATGCTTGGGGAGTAGGATCATAGCGATCTTTCTTTTACGTTAGGAGTTTGCTCCGAGATGGAGTGTCCTAACTTTTATTCCTTACCTCTTCAAAAAACAAAAAACAAAAAAAAAAAAAGCATGTCAATAAAGTTTATTGAGTATGCTTAGATGATTTACAAACGCTAAAGTAATTTAGTTTTTTTTTTTTTTTGGCATGTGTGAGCAATTATAACAATTGTCCATGATTTGTAATTAATTGATAAAATACAAAACTATTAATAGTGGGAGGCTTACTAATTGCGTAGACAATAAAAGAGGGGAGAATGAAGAGAGAGTACTATTAAAGAGTTTAAGACAAGATAGGGTAATACTAAAGTGTTTTTGTCCACTAATTCATCCCAACAACTTCTATACCAAAAATTATAGTATACTTTTTTTCATGGGTAAGGATACTCTTCATTATCCCATTTCGCCCTATTTACGTATTACCCCTCTAGATGATTAATATGTAGAAAATTATATGACTTTTTATTTAATTTAAATTAATATGGTACACGTGTCAATCATCTAAAGGGGTATTACGTAAATGGGAAAAATGGGGTAATGAAGATGATCCTTATCCTTTTTCCGTAGATAGATGGATATGCGCTTGCAATTTTGGCTGCGTGTCGAAATACAACTGAGGAGGGAATGATAAATTGGATTTTACCATTTTCACAAAGCAATAAATTAATTACTGGTACATATTAATCTTATCTTAGGGATATATGTTAATCAATTGATGAACACAAATGGAGTTGATGATAAACAAATATCATGGGACGTAAGAGTGTGTGTAGAGTGTAGACTTCTAATGCCGGCAAGTGACGGGCAGCAACATAGGACTTTTCTTTGTACAGTATTTATTTATCTTTTGGGGCTACCAAAAAAATGCTAACATTAATACTCACTAGTCTCTTACCCAACTAAACCACAAACCAATTTATAGTATTAATTAATCCCATCCTCTTTTTTCAAAACAAACTAAACCACAAATCAAATCACACCCAATAAGTAAAAAATCAAATGGAGAAAATAAAGTTATCACAAATAACTAAATAAGGTGATTCGCTTACGAAAAATCTTCACAACTTTAAATTTGGACTTTTATCTTAAATTAAAAGTTGTCAGAAATCCAAAAATGTAAAAAAAAAAAAAAAAAAAAACACAATTTATAGATATGCACACATATGTATACAAAAAAATTCAACTTAGGCGACAGTTGAATCGAGTATCCTGATTCTCATTTAAACTAATAGTAAGTTGATATAGTTTATTATCGAATATGTTCGCGAGTTGATTACGAGTACATTTATTGTTAATATAAAAATACAATTAGTCTCTTGTTAGGCCACCTGATATAGTGTTGAGCAAACAAAAAGTGATACTGTGTAAACAAAAATTAGCACTATAGTGGTACATAAAAGAAAAGAAAAAAAAAATACTAATTTTTCAATCCTCAGTAACAAGTTTTGAGTTATTATCCGCCTGATATTCATGACCGACTGATATAATATCTTGTGATTTACATGTTGACCGTAAAAATGGAGAGAGGATTTAATGACTTGACAAAGATTGTCTGTCTTCTCTTCTCTACTCCCTCTCATGGCTGTTCTGGTCAGAGTAGTTGGAGATTACTCCTGATTATTAGATCTCATTAATCTCTCTCATTCTCTCTCTATAGTTTAATTACTGAGTATACGTTACTGTTCAAAAAGCACTCCACAATTTTTAAGGCTGATTTGTGATTTCACACACTCTCTCTCCTCCCTTACACTACAAATGTCAAGTTTTTTGGTGAAATTTTGAGTTGTGTTGTGGGTGGCTGATCCCATTTCTAGCCGTAATATCTTCAGTAGTGTTTCATTCACGTTTTGAAGCTTTGCCCACTTCTGTAACCACCATTGAGCTCAACCCCTTTTGCTGTTTTCAATTGCAGAGATTGAAAAGGAAAGTTTTTTTAGAAAATGATGAAGAAAAATCGTGTTTAATTCCCCTTTCCCTCTTTTGGGTCGGATCGGATTTGAAATTTGAAGCTGAAATCATACCCGGATCCTGCTATTTATTGCGGATTTTGAGTGGTGGGTTTGAAAAAGAGCAAATTTTTTCTCCATTGATGAATTTGTGGTTTTGATTATGGAACGGGGCGTTGAAGTGTCGCCAAATGCACAAAGGGCTTTTCGTCAAGCTCCCCTTGTAAGTTTACTTGCTTTTTTTGGCTTTAATTTTTAAATTTTATCCAATTTTATGATATACCCAGATGAGATTTCCCCTTAATGTGCTCAATTTGGTTGCTGTTTTTGTGGGGTTTTGGTTGCTGTGCCTTCAATATTGATTAATGGTGGTAAAATTCTACAATTTGGCCCTTTTAGCTCAGTTTGAACCTTTTGAGTTTAGGTTTTCAAGGTTTTGGTGAGCTAGTCTTTTGAGATTATCTTTGTTGATGCTACTTATTAACTGGTTGTGAAATTTGGCTGGGTTTAACTTATAGAGCGAGTGTGTTTCTTACATTTTCATTTTTGGATTTTCTTCTGGTGATTGGGGGATGATGGAAGGCATTGCTGACAAATGATCCTCATTTTCTTTGTTTAGTTTATGTTCCTAGTAGTAGTTTAAGTTCTAGATACTTATGAAATGTTTTCACAAGTACACTAATATTCCGCTGTGGACATGTATTCTCATAATATCACCTGCGTATGGGTTAAATCCTCTTTAGGGCATAGATTCATTTTTAATGGCTGGTATCCTCATGTAAAGTTTTGATCTCTTATATTCTCATTGTTGAATAATTGTTCCAGGTTGATTCTGTATCATGCTACTGCAAAGTTGATGCGGGATTAAGAACAGTTGCTGGTGCAAGAAAATTTGTCCCAGGCTCAAAGATCTGTATCCAGCCTGATATCAATCCCCGTGCCCACAAGACCAAAAACTCCCGCAGGGAGAGGAACCGAGTTCAGCCACCCCTCTTGCCTGGCCTCCCCGATGATCTTGCTATTGCTTGTCTTATTCGAGTTCCCCGTGTGGAGCACCGAAAGCTCCGCCTAGTTTGTAAAAGATGGCAACGACTCCTATCTGGAAATTTCTACTATTCTCTAAGGAAGAATCTTGGAATGGCGGAAGAGTGGGTATATGTCGTGAAAAGGGACCGGGATGGAAAGATTTCTTGTCATGCCTTTGATCCTACTTATCAGCTCTGGCAACCTCTTCCACCTGTCCCTGTAGAGTATTCTGAAGCCCGAGGGTTTGGATGTGCTGTGCTGAGCGGATGCCATCTGTACTTGTTTGGAGGTGAGGATCCACTTAGGGGGTCCATGAGACGTGTTGTTTTCTATAGTGCAAGGACAAATAAGTGGCAGTCAGCACCAGGCATGATCCGAAGGCGTCATTGCTTTGGTTCTTGCGTCATAGATAACAGTCTTTATGTGGCAGGTGGAGAATGTGAAGGAATCCAAAGGGCTCTCCGTTCTGCTGAAGTTTATGACCCAAACAAGAACAAGTGGAGTACGATTGTGGATATGAGCACAGGGATGGTCCCTTTCATAGGAGTTGTATACAATGGAAAGTGGTTTTTGAAGGGACTAGGTTCTCACCGTCAGGTGATGAGTGAGGCTTATGATCCGGAAGAAAACACGTGGACCCCAGTTAATGATGGGATGATTGCAGGTTGGAGAAACCCTAGCACCACCATGAATGGTCAACTCTATTCGATTGACTGTAGGGATGGGTGCAAGCTTAGGGTTTATGATGAAGCAACTGATTCTTGGAACAAGTTTATAGATAGCAAGCTCCATCTTGGGAGTTCTCGAGCTCTGGAGGCGGCGGCACTTGTCCCCCTCAATGGGAAGCTTTGCATTATTCGTAATAACATGAGCATTAGTCTGGTCGATGTCTCGAGTCCTGATAAACACGTAGAGAGTAATCCACACCTGTGGGAGAATATTGCTGGGAAGGGTAATTTCAGGACACTGGTTACTAATCTATTGTCGAGCATAGCTGGCCGAAGTGGTTTAAAGAGTCATATTGTGCATTGCCAGGTGCTTCAAGCTTGAGAAGCAATGGAGATTCATATACATCGCTTCTGGTATAGCAGAATTTGTTCAATTTACATTGGCAGGGCATTATAGGTTCAAGTGCGAGTCACCATATGCTTAAAATGCTTGTAAAATCTGAAATTCATCAAGGTTCCTTTACCTTCAAGAACCACATGTTTTTGCCGCTCATCCTACCCGATGGAGCGCTCTCTTCCCTCTCCTTCCAGAATATGATGCCTGTTCTGCTACATTAGTCAAGAGTCTGGTATGTTCCATGTCATCGTATTGTACATTAGTCCACAGTGCAAGGGAATTTTGCAACGAGCTACCTAGGCTAGCGCTGAAGGAAGAACAGCACTTCAAAGGAAACAATAGGTCATTCGTGGTTGGTTCAGTGTGTGTTTTAAGCCATCCTTGCAGAGTGCTGAATTTGCAGCTGATGGCATTCTTTGTACTAGTTGTCTGAGTTGGAGTGAGATAGTATCTGGTGTCATGTGAACCTGTAAATCCTGTGGCCCTGAATCTGCAGATTGTGTGCATGATTCAGGGACTTGTTCGTAGTAGTAATACATAGAATATATGCCGTAATTCAGATGCTTTGTGAATATTGGTTTTGAGTTACTCAGATGTTTTTGTTTATCATGTAATGATACTGTTACATGGGGCTGTCGGTTAGCTGTTAGTTTCCTTATGTCCCTTATATTTGTGCTATATATATTTCACTTGGGTCTGATTGCAAATTTATATCAGATCCTTATTACTCAATTCATTCCGAGTCTAGTAGGCTTTTGATTTGTGAGTCGGAATCATCTGTTGCTGTTTCTGGGATGTTCCTATTGCACTGTGTAAATGGAGGTTATGAGCAAGAATCATTGGGATTTTCGCTTGCCAGATTGGGTTGACTAATTTTTTTTACTCGTGAACTATACGAAGTTATGCTTATCAGACTGATTGTCTATTTCATTTTCTAAAACACAATTGTACATGTATCTTAACCCATTTCATTTTACAGCATACTTAACATGCAGGAAATCAAACAGCTGGCGATCTGATCAAAGGGTCATATAAAGAGTAAACTTGACCCAACAGGGAATTTTCCATTTGATGGGGAACTTTGCTTGTTCATGCAACTGGGTATGGTGTCAAACTGAGCAGGTAATTTCTTGCTCAACCATGACAGGAATTGATAGATCTCCCTCAAAATAGTCATGTCTGTCCTCGGATCCAACCCCCTGGATCCTTATCACCTTGTTTGAATGATGTAGCCAATGAGATGCCTTTCGTCAATATGTTCTTTTTGTTATCACAAGTCTTCTTATCAACTTCCATCAGATGTGTGATTCCCAGATTCTGCTGATAATAATGGTTTCTGTTTGTAAATCATCCATTATCTGCCACGTTGACCAGCTTTGCCTCTCTACTTTTGGTGATGAAAATCAGTTCCAAGTTCTAATGTTCAAATGTACTTTTTGTAGGTAAGGTAGCGGTGGAAACTGCTTTTGGCTTTCTCCATGAGGGCCTGAAGATAGAGAGTACTGGCAGAACTTACGCGACTCATGGATATGGGAAGAACTCTATAGAGTTAGAAATTACCGACCAGTTGGTTAACAGAAACTTTTGTTCTTGGCACTAGTTTGTATGATTTACCTTGTTGCAATAAATGTTGTTTAGTTCCTACATTGAACAACTGTTGGCCAAGCGGGCCAATTGAATCAAAACTTCAGGAAATGATTGGTTATGATATATGATATGGCCTTGGCCCCAGGAGATTATGAAGTAATTTTGTTTCTTCATGTCTTCTTTATAATCTGATAGCTATTGTGTATATTGTGGGCTTTTGAATATGGACTCGTCCCTGGTTTGACCTTAAGCACTCTTGAACGGTAATGCTTGTTTTGTTTTGTTTATTTTTTTCATTTGCCCCTGTAAGCAATATTTGTTCTACCTTCCACTCTTTTCTGTTCTCTTCTAATTTGATGAATGATCTTTCCCTCATTGCCTGTATCGCTGTTGCAGTTACATACTGAAGGGAAGGTCACCTTGGACACTGAAACATGGAGAACCTGATCATGAAGCAACAAAAGTAACTATTCTTCCAGAACTGACAACTTCTATTCCTATGTGGTTCTTTTGGCCTAGGTCTTTTCTAAGCATATTTGCAGCTGCTACCAGATGTACAATTATTATTGCTAGAAGTTCAGAATTAGTATTGGTTGCCTTTCTTGCAATGGCTAATTGGCAAAGACTAGTTCCAGAAAGGTTCATCTACGCTGCAAGTCATTTATTAACATGAGTTGTAGTTCCTTGGAGAAATGGTGGCTAATTCTGTTAAATAAGCATCTTGTTAATAGTTTAATTTAGAACAGCTGTAATTCTATGTGTTATCCAATTAAGTGACAATAAATTGGGAGCATTGTAATTCATGCAATGCATATATTTTTTCTAGTACACAACATTCAAAATTTTCTCCTATGCCCTTTTCATTTCTCCATATATAAAAAGGCTCATCCCTCCTGTTCATATGTAGGTTGCAAAGTTACATTCCCCTAGTCAATATCCGAAACCTGATGGAGTCCTTTCTTTTGACGTGCCGACTTCACTATACAGGTAAGCAGAGCTATTTCTTTTCTAAATCTGATAAATGACTTTCCTTTTAAATTTGAGAAGTAAAATTGTGGCTTGAATGTTTTACGCTTTGCATGAGGTACAGGTACCTTCCTGATGATGAGAGTGGCCAGATGAAGCTGCAAATTAATGCCCAGAATTGTCTCCACTGCAAGGTAATAACCTAATGATGTTCATGGATTCATCACATCACAAAGTGGACAAATTATACGCATACCTGAAATAGAATTGAGAATAATATTATGGATTAAGGTGGATCATCTTTCCAAATTTCCATTGTTAAGCAAAAGATATCACCGAATATTTTTAAGTTACATAACATGATTTACCAGACGAGTGAGGCATTTGAAAAGGGAAACACAACAATTTTCTTCCTCCGTCCTTTTGTCGTGAAATAACCGTCCCATTCCCCCAAAATGAATGGAGCTCTATTGATAGGAGCTTTTTAAAGCTTGGGAGGTTTGATTTCTCGTGTCCTAAAGCCTTGTTTGGGTGAGTCTTGTATGTTGAATAATTACATACTCCCCCGCATCCAAAAATTACTTGCGCATTAGGATTGAATGCAGTTGATGCCATGTCTAACCTAGGGAGGGGCTTCTTTTGACGTCCATATTATTTTTTTGAAATGTCAAGAAAACCTCGACTTGTTCAGGGAAAATGGAACTCAAAACCTAGGTCATTCTTCGGAGTGATTTTTTTCCAAAGCCCTTTTATGAGATTATGAGTAAGAAAGGTGGGATGTTGTCGATATTGCAAACAAAGCTTCCTTGAAAATTTTTCTTTGATAACTGAAGTGTGGGTAATACTCCTGCTTGACAAAATTGTCAAAATTGGATTCAGTTTTTTAATGCCTTTCATATTTTTGATTAATCTAGATATTACTTTGACAAAACTTAGCTTTTGTGGTGTGAAATCCTCAGGCATGTTATATTAAAGATCCAAAGCAAAACATCCAGTGGACAGTACCAGAAAGTGGTGGCTGCCCAGGCTACTCTGTTATGTAGATGTAAATTACCTGTTCTCTTAATTGGCAACTCCCTGTCAAGTTTAAGTGAAAGTTTATCCGCGAGACATTGCAGTGCCATGCTGCTCCTGCAGAATAATGTTGTATTTATTGTAAAATAATGGATTCTTAACATTACATTTGTAGCTCAAAGGCGTTACTTTACAAAAGCTGGGTACTGATCTTTAAAGACTACTGGTTGTCACTCATTTTGAGTTCCCAAGGCTGATGACAATCAAGTTTGAAGTAGAACTCTGATGATATCAAACTACTGAGTTTCGGATACTGCTATCCTAACTCTAGGACCTAAAGATTACATGGGGTCCTGGTGCCTCTGATGTGTCCGAGCCAAGGGCTGCTATGTAACATGGAGCTCACATCTGCTACTCGTAAAGAAGCATTTGACTCACGGCTGTAACTCGTGAACCAGACCCATGGCCTCTGATCCGAGAGTCTGAGACACAAAGTATCACTCACAATGACAGTATCTCTAGCCATGGAGACTCTTGAACCAGCTTTTGACTCATGGACTCATGGCTTTGACTCATCAACCGGCTTTTGATTCAATGTGACCCCAGAAACTCATTATCCACCTTAATTTAAGATTGGATTTGCTACCTTTTCTCTTGATGTGCTTTACTAGTGACCTGTTACCCCCATACATCATCTCAATACTGCATTAAATTTAGCATACAACTTACCTTTTCTTACATAAAATTATTCATTCCATTCCTAACCATGGGCAATGAAAACACTTGAGGTTGTGTTTAGTTTTTTTAAAATGAAACAATTTCATTTTCCAATATGGGAAACAATTTCTATTTTGAAAAACTGTTTTTCAAATTTGTGAATCTGAAAAACATCAAAATTTTGAAAACAAGGCTAATATTTTTCTTGGAAATATGAATAAATTTTTCAGGGAATTTTTTTATCGAAAAGAGATGTAGTGACCACATCCTCGTGTACTTGCACCTCTTTATTTAAAATCCACATTGTGGACAGACAGTGAGAAACACTCACTGCTTTCCATTTCTAGTCGTAAAACTGCATAGAAAGGTTGCTGCAGACTGTCAAAAGTAGAGCTGTGTGATAAACTGATTGAAGGGAGCCATCTGAAAAAGATAGCTCCGGGGCACTTTTAATTTTAAATAGACTAACTAGAGCTCCAACATTTCACCAGAAACCAATCACAAATCCAAATACACTGCCTACATATTGATGTAAAACCTGTAGTTTATAAAAGATTGGATAGATAACTAAAGCGGTCCCAGCTGATGAAATGCAAATGATTTGATTTGAACTAATTACTAAACAAAAGCTGCAAGCTTATTGCCTCGATCTCTTGATGCACCAGACTTGGGATCTGATGCCATTCTCTCTGTTGTGGCATAAAAGCTGCAAGCTCATTCATTGCCTCAT
Source organism: Mesembryanthemum crystallinum (assembly GCA_030267885.1). Lineage (NCBI taxonomy): Eukaryota > Viridiplantae > Streptophyta > Magnoliopsida > Caryophyllales > Aizoaceae > Mesembryanthemum > Mesembryanthemum crystallinum. The sequence goes on from BSSO01002609.1 coordinate 12,650, forward strand.
TCTCTCGATGCACCAGATTTGGAATCTGAAGCACTCTCTTTCTGTGGTGGCATTGAAGGTCTGACTTTGAAATCGACAGGGTGCTGAGGCTGCTGCTGGCTCTGTTCCTGCTGCTGCTGCAACTGTTGCTGCTGAAGCTGATGCAACTGCTGTTGTTGAAACTGCTGCTGCTGCTTCTGGGAATGAATCTGTAGCTGTTGAAATTGCTGAGCAGTCAGCATAGTATGCATTGCCTGATTGTTCGGGTAAAAAGACTGCTGCTGATTGCCTCCAAAGGATGATGGAAAGTTCATCACAGGTCCTCCGCCGTTGGACATAGCTTGACCAGTCAGCATCTTCAGATGCTGGATCTCCTCTTTCAGTGCATCATTGAGTGCTGTCATATAATACCACAATAAAGATGATGGAAAAAAAAATGTATCAGCATAAGTGGAAGATAGGAAGTGCGATACGCTTGTGATATTGCTATAAAAGCAGCAATAAATTCATTTGCAAAATATAAGACAGCTTTGCAGCTGGAATCCATGATACCATCATTCTTCCATTAAAGCATCAAAGAATATCATTCGCGGCCATCTTTCTTGAATTTGCAAGAACATAGAAAAACAGTTGGCTCCTTCATGACCTAACTGAAATTCACCACTAGGTATCACAGTTCCAGCCTAGTCATATTGTGACCTTAGCCTACTTGTTCCTTTGTCTTCTTTTTTTATTTTATTTTATTTTTTTTTTTGGGAAATTCCACTTGGTACCCCTGTAATTTTGAATTTTCCAACTGGTAGCCAAAACTTTTTTGCTAATTCAGATGATGCCCCTATGGTTTTAGAAAATTGAACCCCGTGACCAAAATATGGGTTTTCCGTCATGTTTTTCTATTAATTGATGACGTGGCGCTATTCGGACTTCCCAAACCTCAAAAAAACCTCGAAAAACACAAAAAATTTCCAAAATCACCGCAAAGAGGAAGGATGTCTGTTTTAGAGATGAAAGAAAAATGGAGGGAAAAATCTAAAACAAATGTAATTTTGTCACATCATTGGTCCGGTAACCATTAAAAATCCGTTTTAACTCATAAACTAGAACCACATCACCAATTATCAGAAAAACTTGACGGAAAACCCACAATTTGGTCACGAAGTTCAGTTTTCCAAAACCACAAAGGTACCATCTGGATTAGCAAAAAAGTTTGGGTACTAATTGAAAAAGTCAAAAGTAAAGGGGTACCAAGTGGAATTTCCCTTTTTCTTTTTGGTTTTGAGATAGGCTGCTTTGCCTCAAGATAAATTAGCTACATTCTTTAATTCGTACATCTTTTGTTCTTTATTTTCTTTTTGGATGAGAGAAGCAAACGATAAGTCATCTTTTCCACATCAATTGATAACCTGTTTCAACCATACCTAGGGTATCCAAATACTTCTACACAGTTCTAGTGTTTAAATATCAAGTGGCATGAGGACCTCATATTGACAATATGTGATTATGCACAGAAGAGGGCAAGGAAAGCAGCACTTTATTCCATCTTTTAGAAGGTCATTTACTGTAGAACACAACATGACTTTACACCACAACCACACCACCCTTGTAAAAACCATGAAATTAGTCATGATAGGTTATTTCAAGTTAAAGGCTAGGAAAACCTCCTCTGGCCCTAAGGGGGCTTGAACTAGTGACTCTGAATAGATCTCAGAGTTCTGAATAGTTGAGCTACCCACTTGGGTGTAGCATCATCAATTACATTTCAATCTAGACAATTGCATCATTCCCCAAATGGCAAAGGTTTGGGTCTTACTAATTTGGTAAAAGTGGATTATATATATATTACTTAGTAGGGGGCAAGGGAGTAGGGCCTCACTGCACCCCTTTCCCAATTAAGCTAGCTCAATCAAGAAAATTGACTCAAGATCAACTTCACAGCATAAAGATCAGCCAGGCAACTATGTCCTATGTGTATTAAATGCTGGCCATTGAGCAAAGAAATCTAGTTTTATACAAGAGCACACTGAACCATCAATCTAAGTGCAGAAGGCTCCTGTGGTACTGCCTATGGCAGGTCTAGGTCCTCTAGGACATATCCATCCAAACCATGCAACTGCAAGAGTTTGTCAGATATGGAACATCTATACAAATTGTGATCCCTTATACACTGTCCATCCTAACATTCCACATGGAGAAAAATCATTTTCAGTAATACAATGTTTATCAACCAAAGGGTGATAATGAACATCTGTTCTTATCGTAAACAAGTGTTCCATGAGCAATAGGTACTCCAAAGCCTAAATGCAAGCCAAATATGATGACTTTGGTGTCACTCACCCCCAAGACAATAGGCATACTGGGGTGCATCCACCACCCTTCATAATTCCATCAGGGTTCAGAGTCTCAAAAAACTAAAAAAACAAGTGACTACCCATTGCTACGAAGCTCTCTGAGTAGGAAAAACAAAATGACCTTTCAGCTCACATAGGATTCCCTCAAGTGTCATTATTTTCTGAAATCATGGTCCCAGCACCTACAGGCTACAAACCCAAGGTGATCCATAGTCAAAACATTTCTATCATCATGAACAGAACTTCACATGCAGAAAAACTGCTACAGGGGTATGCTTATACAAAAGAATCCATTATTTCCTCAACTACCACTTGATAATTACACTTAGGTGCCAAAACAAGCCCAAGCACATGGATAATTTGACCAAAAACATATGTGATAAGTGGATCATATCTACTTCAGAACTAGATTCAGTGAAGTACAGATTAACTTCTTATATTTAAGATGATTGAGGATCTGCCTTAAGGGAAAGAGGAAAGATAGAGATGAAGTCCTCCAATATAAAGTAGGATACAAGGTTAATAAATACAAATGATTCATAGACACCCCAGAAAGGCAGATTGAACACGAGAATTAGGTGATATAAGATCAGGAAGATGTACATGGTCACATCTCGGTCACTGATGTTGCAAAACTCTACCCACATAGTTTAAAATTGCATCAATTTATATAAACTAAAAGATCACAAAACTATGACATATCTTTGCCATATTCAACTGAAAATCCCAGGGAGGCTACTGGCTTAAGGGATTTAAGGAAAAGGGAGAATTACCATCTTGTAAGTGAACTTGTTGTTCCATTGTTTGCAGACGAATCTTTAACTCGCTATTTTCAGCAGTAAGACCATTTGTATCTCTCTGTTTAGAAACAAATAATTACCACAATAAGTATTATTTAAGAGCACTGAGAACATAAAACAGTATCCCAAAACAAAACAAATAAAGGCAAATGTTAATAACATATATTGATGGCAAACAAAAAACATGTAAGCCAAGTAGTGTAAATTTAAAAGCTGTAGAGAGTACACAATTCCATCCACAAGCAAAATCATAAAAAGGAGGAAACTATTATTACCTGCAGCAGGGTCAATTGAGCAGACAATGATGTTGCTTCAGTTTGCAAAGTTTGGACTTTGCGCTCTAGCTCTGCTATATATCTCATCTTCCTTTCTTTAGACCTAGCAGCTGACTGTCTATTCGCCCAGATTCTACTCAAGCAAAACAAACGGGAAGTTTAGAAGTAAAATGATTGGTTAGTAGAAGGTATTTCATAAAGTGCAATTTCCTGAAAATATTGCACAGCGCCCGAAAATAAATGCACGAATACAGTACATCAAGACTTCAAATTTCCATTAGTTTGTATTGACTTGATAGATTGAGTTTACTCCTAGCAAGTCCCAAATCACAAGTAGCAACTCAAGAGAAACAAATGCACAAAGAGCAAGGGTGAATATGCATTCAATAACAAATAAATAAACACATGCAAACAAAGAGCAGCAGACCAAACCGGAATTGTTAGATCATAACATGCATTGGATAGGTGTGTGAGTAGACATCAAGTCTTTAAACCTGGCTCCTCCCTCCCTCCCCACCCCTTGTGCAAACAATGGGCATCAGTCCATTGAAATCTAAAAAAAGCCCAGCCTACTTTCTTTATAACCTTTCAAAAAATAAGCTAAAAGATAGTTTGTGCAATGGGAGGTCAAATTCGGCCCAGAAAGCATCTTGATAGGAATGAACAGAAACTAACACTTGGTTGGACACAGTGACTCTTCAAGGGCTAACCTGAGGGATAGAACATTTTCAAGGCTAACCTGAGGGATAGAACATTTTCAAGGCTCACCTGAGGGATCGAACATTTTCTAGAGATGATCTCAAAGCCTTTTGATTTAAAGGAACAACATAATCCCTATGTCTATAAAACAAATCTACCAACCCTAGATTTAGAGGCTATAAAAATTCCTTTACCCAATTCAAATGCTTCCAAGAAAGATGAATGAAGATCAAGACAAGCCCCTCAAGAGAAATCCATAAGTTACCCCTACCAGTACCTCCTTGACCTTGGATATGTTTCCTCTCACCATTAATCGGTAAGAGTTGAAAATACCAAAATTGATCATCATTAGTGTTAGTAGTCACAACGAAATGATAAACAGTTGAAACACTTAATTATTGTTACTGCATACAAGCCATGGTTCTATAAGGATTTGCTCAGAGAACCTGGTTAGGATTTCCTTTCAAACTTGATAAAACCTACAAGGATTGGATTTTATGAAAGATGAGAAACAAAAATCTCTAATATCCTTCATTCACCTTGAATCCTACTAGCCCTTGATTGAAGTACAAAGGTTGAACTTGTAAAACAAAATTTTGTTCTAAATCAAAGAAGACAATAAGAGAAAAGAAAACAAAGATGCAGTAAAAAGGAAAGCAATTGAGATCAAATTAAAGAAACAGCAACATTTGGGAACACAAACAGAACAACTTCTTGAAAACATCTCCCATAAAAAATTACATGATAGAATATGGACGGAAAGAGAAAGGAATTCTTGCACCCATTGATGATGTCGCCGACCTCCCAGCTGAATGAGAATTCATCATCTTCTTATGTTAACCACACCCGAGGGAGCCTGAGTATTTAACTATGGAGTTCAAGAGCCTAAGAAAGGAAAGGAATCAATGTTTTGATTTCTTTCCTTTTTTTAATTTCATAACGGCAAGTGTGAAAGGTGTGTAGGTTCCTTTTTTTCAGGTGATATATATACATACATACATATATACATACATACATACATACATATACATATATATGTACACATATATTGTAGCTCTTGAAACTATATACTCCCTCCGTCCCACCATTACATGGCCATTGCACTACTCATGGCAATAATAAGGATCGGGAAAAAAAGTTTGAGATTGACAACTATACCCTTACCTTGGAGAAAGTAATGAGTGTTTGGAATTTTTTTAAGATTTGGGTAAAGATAGTGGATGTGAGAGAGAGTATTTTATTGATTATTAGAGAGATAGTGGGTGGAGTTATTTTTGACTTTTGTACGGATGAATAGTACAATGGCCACGTTATGGTGGGACAAATATATGCACAAAACGGTCACGTAATGGTGGGACGGAGGGAGTATATATATATATTTTTTTAAGATAACATGGGTAGTTGAGTTTTGCCCGACTAATCCTATGGGCCCTAAAGTTAACAAAAACCTCCGCTAGCCCTAAGGGGACTCAAATTAGAAACCTCTGGAATAGATCTCAGAGGTCTTATTGGCCGATCTACCCACTCAAGCTTCAATTGTGGGAACTAGAATTTGAACCCTAGTCTCCTGGGAGGAAAGGCAAATGGTACCATTAAGCTACAACCCAATCAGTCAAACTATATATCTAATAGTCAGTCACAATACAATGTGTGGTATTCAAATCATCCGCCAAATTACCAGATGGGTATTTTTTATAACCACTCTTTGCCATTTGGGTCTATAAAAAACCGCCGATGCCAAATGAGTATTTTTAATGAACCAAACGCGCATATGGGCCAAAAAAATCGCCGCCGGTGACCAAAATTTCATTTTTCCTATTTTTCTTTATCTAAAATCATTTTAATCCTCTAAAAAACCCTTTTATTCCCAATTTTCTTGAGGAGGAGAGGGAGAAAAAAAGGTAGTTAATGAGCTTTTTTGGGGAATTATAGTGATTTAATGTAACTAAATCTAATAAGAAACATAAGGAAAATGTATTTCAATACCAAAAAACATGATAAATGATTTTTTAAATT
>BSSO01002610.1:0-18763 GCA_030267885.1 Mesembryanthemum crystallinum
TGTGTCTTGAACCATATCTAAGGACCTTCGTTCGGGTTACTGGCAAGTTAGGATCAGGGAGGGGGATGAATCAAAAACTACATGAGTCCTTAGGTATGGTTCCGATGAATTTCTTGTAATGCCCTCGGCAATCTTTTGCCATTTAATGAATGACGTTCTTTATGAGTATCTTGGTTCATTCTGTGTGGTCTATCTAGATGACATTGTAGTATATTCGGAAAGTTTGGAGTAACGTGTCAACCATCTTAGGATGATACTGTCCAAACTGAGGGAGCATGAGTTACACATCAAAAAAGGAAAAATGTGAGCTTGCTCAACGGGAGATCATGTTCCTAGGCCATCGAATCAGTAAATGCCTCATCCGGATGGATGAAAGGAAAGTTCAAGCCATAAGGGACTGGCCCGCACCCATGTTTGTCCCAAAGTTGCGGTCGTTTCTTGGCCTGGCCAACTATTATCCGAAGTTTATCAAGGGATACTCTCGGATTGTGTCGCCACTCACCGACTTACTAAAGAAGGATCAGAAATAGGAGTGGTCCAGCAAGTGTCAAGAGAGATTTGACAACTTAAAAGTGGCGATGTCATCCGAACCTGTGCTCAAGTTACCCGAGTTTGACAAGCCATTTGAAGTACATACGAACGCCTCAAGGCATGCCATTGGGGGTGTGCTGGTAGGACAGGCAATCTCATTGCCTTCGAGGGTCGAAAGTTGAAGGACGCCGAAGAGCGTTATTAGACCCACGAGAAGGAAATGCTAGCTAGGGACTAAGTTCATGGTGCGAACGGACAACGTGGCTAATACAACTTCCAGTCCCAGAAAAAATTGTCCCCTAAACACGCTCGTTGGCAAGAGTTTATACAGGAGTACGACTTTGTGGGAACACAAGCCTGGAACGCACAACATGGTCCAGGATGTAATCATCCGCCAGGCACCCATGGCCTTGGCTGCATTGGTGGCCAGACTGACTCAGATGGAGTCTAACTTTGCCAACCGAGTCCGCGAAGCAGGGAAGGAGGACAGTGAGTTCCAAAGCCTGTTGAAGGGGGTTGAGGACGATTCTATTCGAAAATATTGGGTGGAGAATGGGCTTCTCTTAACCAAAGGGAGATGCCTTTTCATTCTTGCAGGGCACCTTGATAAAGTTGTTGGTGGCGCCAGTGTCTACCATCGCTATTACTTCGTGCCCGTTTAGACTGACGAGGAAGTACATGAAACCATCAAGAGCGTTCTCCACGTTCATGGCATTGAGTAAACGTAGGTGTTCACTCGTGCCTCGGTCTGCTCCTCATCTTGGTCCCTCCCCAGGATTGCCGCTTCGGGCGATTTCGGGCAAGGTGCGGCCCCTTGCAAATGAAACAACCCCCATCAACACGGGTTTTTTTGTCCGCTTGAGCGTTGGACTTGGCACCCTCAGGCGAAGGAGAATCGTGAGTTCCAAAGCCTGTTGAAGGGGGTTGAGCACAGTTCTGTTCGAAAATATTGGGTGGAGAATGGGCTTCTCTTCACCCAAGGGAGGCGCCTTTTCATTCCTGCAGGGCGCCTTGCCTTATGAATTATTGCGGGAAGTGCATCGCATTGGTTGCTCACCCCGAGTGCGAGCGAACACATGCTTTGTTGGCCCGAAGTTACTTCTGTCCATGGAAGGTGACAAAAGTTGAAGCCTATGTGAAGTCGTGCTTGACTTGTCAACAAGACAAGATCGAGCACCGCAAGACACCCGATCTCCTCCAACCCTTGCACATCCTAGATAAGCCCTCGACGTCAGTGTCCATGCGGATTTCCTAACGTGGACGGACAACGGTCCATCATGGTGGTTGGCGACCGATTTTCAAAGTATGCGGTGTTCATACCTTCCCCAAACGCGTGCCCGGTGGAGGAAGCGGCACGACTATTCAACAGGTACGTTGTCAAGTACTTTGGCTGCCCGTTGACATAGTCAGTGATCGCGACACCCGATTCACAGGACGGTTTTGGATGGTTCTATTGAACCTCATGGGTTCAGAATTATAGTTTTCAACGGCTAATCATCCACAAACAGACGGGCACACAGAGTGTTGATTTGGAGGAATATTTACGGCACTATGTGTCGGCCTCTCAACGCAAGTGGCTTGAATTGCTTGATACAGCCCAGTTTGCTTATAATCTCCATAGCAGTGCGACGGGATTCAGTCCCTTTGAACTTGCCATGGGCTGGCAACCCTTGACGCTTCACGAGATCGTGAAACAAGACAAGGAGGCATGTTGTCTTGCTGCCCTTCGTTTTGCCTCTGACAGGCAACAGATGCTTGAGTCGACAAGGGATTGCCTAGATAAGGCTTAAAGGAGAATGAAGAAGTATGCCGATTAATACCGTCGCCCTCTGGAATTCAACGTTGGGGATAAGATGCTTCTCAAGCTGACACCCCAGATCTGGAAGAAGATTAGTAGTAAAACAGCCCATCGGTCCTTAATTCCTAAGTATGATGGTCCATTCGAAGTTGTATAGAAAGTGGGGAAGGTTGCGTACCGAATCAATCTCCCATAACAATTGAAGGTGCACCCCACTTTTCACGTAAGTTTCCTCCACCCTTATGTGGAAGACGTGGCTAGCTTGCACCCTCCTCGTTAAGAGAAACCCACCTACTATACGGAAGCAATTTGAGTAGGATGTGGAGCATCCTGGACCGTAGAGTACTTGGGATGAGCAAGAAGGATCGAAGGGTTAATATCTCATCCATTGGAAGGGCAGCCGGAGTCGAAAGCCTCGTGGGAGAGGGACACGACTCTGTGGCAATTTGAAAATCAAATCCAGGAGTACTTGGGGCGTCAAGTTCTTCGGATGGGGGTGGCTTGTAAGATCCCTTGTCCTTGTCCTATGGTGGACAAGGCCATGTGTGCTTGGTACCTCGCACCATGGCATGAATGGACGGATGTCGAGACATCCTAGAGGTTTGCCCAATATGTCCTTGACATGGACATGGGGGTGGTTTCCCTTTGACAAGGTCAAGAGGCCCGACCTTGCCCGTGGACATCGTTTGGCATGCTTCGGGCGTGGTTTGCCCGGGCGATGGCGCTGAATGCCTAGTGGTGGGCATGGCGTGCCCGGGATGCTCAGTCATAGCGGGCTGTGACACGTTTTGCCTGGACAAAGTCAGACAACAAGACAACAAGGGTCCCCTGACGTTTATGGGTCATAACTAAGCCAAAGTGGGCGTTGGTTCATGGGTTCATGCCCTGAGGTGGGTGTAAGAACCCAGTATGAAAGTTGCAATGTCTATTCCTCTCAAACCCACGAAACTTCATAAGACTCTTTAGGGGGTAGGTGCTCAAGGGCACCCCAGGGGAACCCCTGGGCACCTTTGTCTGGAGTGACAAGGGGAGCTCCTGGGCGTGGCAAGGCCATGGGGAGCTCCGGCCTATGACGTTGGACATCGGTGACCGGTGACCGGTGACCGGGCATGGATGTCCGGTCACACTGTGGCTTGAAGCGGTCACCCGGGCATGGTGAGCGGTCACCTATGCTCGGCATGTGAAGTGATGCCTATTGGGAACGGTGCGTCTCTAATAAAAGTAATCATTGTCCATATTGCTCCTTGTCAAGGAAGCGGTTACCAGTCATGCCCGGGAGCGATCCGATGCGTCCGGATTCCGTGCCCGATACTGAGTTTACATGCCCGGTTTGAAGTGCAATGAAGTTCTAAGCGGTTATGAATCCTAAGCAAGCGATTGCAGCAATGTGAACAGGTCTTGGGCGCGAAAAGACACGTCCCAGTGAAGCGACATGTGGTGTTGGGGTTGTCCCTGCCTATAAATAGGAACCCTGGGCACTTGGTCAGGGCATCCAAGCATTGCATTGAATATTGTGTCTCTAATAAAAGTAATCATTGTCCCTATTGCTCCTTGTCGTTTGTATTCATTGTCTAATTAGTCAAAAGGATGGTCGAGTACTTGGTGCTTGGTGCGTGACGCCACACATGCAACCCATCCGAGTCTCCTCCTCCGATCTCTCCGCGGAAGTAGCCTGGACATTTAGCTTCTGCCTTTGTGGGCACTCCCGGACAAATTGCGGCCCACCACAAAGGAAACAATCCCGAGTCTTCCCCTTGCTACTAGAAGTGTTGGTTGATTTACCTTTGTCTTTTCCCAAATCACTCCATGACTTACCGCTCTCTTGGTGGGGACTTCCCTCCCCCACCTTTCTCCTTGTTGCCGTCCTTCTTGCCTTCATTGTCCAGTCTCCCGCTGAATCTCGATTAGGGACTCGGCCACCGATATCGCTTGAGCTAGGCTTTGGACATTCCGCCTTCGCAACTATTGCTCGGCCCACTGTTGTAGCCCATCCATGAAGTAGAGGAGACGACTTTGTTCCGGCATGTCCGGAATCTCCAACACAAGAGAGGAGTATTGTTTGATGTACTCCTTCATCGACCTAGTGTTTGAGGCCATGAAGCTTTCTCTAACACTAAACACCTTCGCATTCTCCGGGTAGAATTGCTACTTAAGCTCCGTCTTAAACTCCTCCCATGTCTTGATAGAGGATTCCTTCTCCTTATCTCCATGTCGCATCCTCCACCATAGCATAGCATCATCGATGAGATACATAGTGACGACACTCACCTTGGATGACTCGTCCACCGCATGTAAGGCCTCAAAGTACTTTTCCATGCTCTAAAGGAAGTTGTCGAGCTCCCTCGCGTCCAGTTTTCCTGCGAATTGGTGGTTCCGGTACTTTGATCTTTGGCGCCTCCCGGACCATAGCACCCCCGGCCACGGTCGCTTTGCATAGAACGACATCACTCTTTAGCTCATCCAACTCTGCCCGTGTAGACTCCCGGTTGGGTTGGATCTCTTCCATGAGCTTAGTCTTGACGCCGTCTATCTCCGCTTCAAGTTTGGTCACGACGGTGTTAAACGCCTCCAACACCTTCTCCATGAGGTCATCGCGCTCCTTCTCTACCGCCTCTAATCTCTCGTCGACCTCGTCTACTCGGTTCTTTAACTTCTCCACGGTGTTGGTGAGTCTTGACACAATGACCTCCAACTCTTCCTTCTTACTCTTCTTCTTCCCATGTGGTACATCCATGTTGTTTCCTCCCTTGCTTGCCATGGCAATGAAGTCCAGTCTGGTGCCTTCCCTTAACCATGCTCTAATATCACCTGTTACGTGCTGACTCTCGGCTCGTACTTTGGCCTTGTCAACCCCCTGTGCCACCTAGTTCATTGTCCCGTCAGAACTAAGTCAGGATAACCCGAACCAACGATAAGGATGCAAAGTAAAGAGGAAGGATGATGGATGCTTAAGAGAACACTTAAGGAAGCTTGAGAACTTGTATTGTACAAATGTGGAATGAGAAGTCTACAATGGCAAATGATGAGGGGTGACCCCCTATATATAGGCCTAAGGGAACATTCTAGAGAACGTTGCCATGTGGCACTCTCTCCTTGAGGTTCTAGAGAGTTCCACAAGATTCTACACACTACTACACCCTTCTACATAATTCTTAGTGCATCCAAGTATATAAAAGAGTATACTAGAGTATTCTACTATGTGCAAAAGTGTCCAAGAGAACTCTGGAGTACTCTAGAACATTATAGAGACTTTAAGGAGTATAATGGGCCAAATATGACTAAGTGTTAAGCCTAGTAAGTAGACTAGCCTCCATGGCCCAAATGTAATGCTCCAAAGATCTAAACTCCCATACTTGCCATAATTAGACTCTAGTCCACGCATGGCCCGATCAAAAATCCGATAAGGAGAAGCGGCCCGTGACAATGTGCATGCGATGTGGTTGAAAGCCTACACTAAGGCCACGTATAGGCCGAAATTCACTAAGGGGCGGCTCCTTGGTGAACATCCATATGCCGACGGGCATAGAGGTCGACAAGTCCAGAATGATACGTTGATGGCCCCAACGCCCAGACATGATGAGCGTTGGCATGGCGCCATGCTCCGGTAGACATGTGCTGGAGAACTTTATATGCTTGTGCCTGAGGTTCTCTAACCGGTCCTTAGGGAAAGTTTAAGTGCACAATGACTTAGATTGATAATGCAAGGTTGATGTTCCTTCTTATCACTCCCACGAGACCTCATAGGACTCTTTAAGGGGTAAGTGATCGGTCACCCACCCGGGGACCCGGGCGGTGGAGTGTCAGTGGATATGGCATGGGCCATTAGGGACCACCTTGGGCATGGGCAACCCAAGGGTGGTATCACGTGGACATGAGATAATCGGCTAGGAAATATGGGTACTAACAAGAAGGACATTGGAAGGCGTTTTAAAGAGATAACGAATGCGTTCCGACAATTCTCATCCACCATGAAGGAGGTCACCGACCAAAACCGTGAGCTTATGACGGCCCTCAAGGATAGGCAACCTCTTTACACATCTCCCCTGAATGTGTGGTCCTGACTCAGCACTAGAGGAGGGGGTTCTCCTAATCCCCGTTCCAATCTGTTTGGATCCCTAATGACCCCTCCCAATGATGAAAGAACTGGAAGAGTCCTCCACGTGAAGGGGATGACAATGGAGAACACAAGAGACCCAGGAATGATGAAGAGCTGGATGCCTACCTCGCATGAGGAAATAACAATGCTGAGGGAAGCACTCAATCAGTGTGGCGGAGATGGCGATACCCATCGCATCAAAATACCGGAGCCCAAGCCGTTTGATGGATACCCATCCCTTTCATTAAAGCCACCTTGTAGCCGAAGGGTCACACCTCTTGAGCTTCTTTTGTGTTCATGTCAAGGATCACATTAACTCGTTCATTAAATACCTTGCCTTTTAGCCTTTCGTCTTCGGGTCCTTCTGAGTAATCTAGGCTTGGGCTTGACTTGTCCGTCAGCCCTTTAGCCTATGTCCACATGATCCATCAAGCTTCACAAGCTAAGCTCTTGACCCACGTCGAGCTCAGGGCCTCCCCATGGTTTTGCAACCATGGCAGGTTAGGCGAACCCTATAAACCGGTTCCGACTTAGCCTCGGCTCGGTGTGGTGGAATACCCTTATAACTTACACTTTTTAGACTGCCCTCTTCAATTTGATGGGCACTGAACAATATATATATATATATATATATATATATATATATAAAATGAACACCGGCAACCAATATGGTATTTTAAAATGAAATACGTGTTATATTCCCCCAAAAGTACGCCGGAATACAGAATCTCGGTATTTGTTTCATTTAAAACGTATTTATATGCCATATAATTGTATTTTATCTCGTATTTTGTGGGGTATTTTCCCATTTAAGAGCTCTTAAATAGCTCTTAAGTGGGGAAATACACAACTAATGATAGGAAAATAGCTCTTAAATGGGGAAATACCCCACAAAATATGAGATAAAATACAATTATATGGCATATAAATACGCTTTAAATGAAACAAATACGGAGATTCTATATTCCGGTGTACTTTTGGGAGAATATGACACATATTTCATTTTAAAATACCATATTAAATGGGAAAATACCCCACAAAATACGAGATAAAATACAATTATATGGCATATAAATACGTTTTAAATGAAACAAATACGGAGATTCTATATTCCGGCGTACTTTTGGGGGAATATGACACGTATTTCATTTTAAAATACCATATTGGTTGCCGGTGTTCATTTTAAATACCTATATGTCACCGGAGATTTTTTATATACCNCCAAATTGTCCACTTGTGGTCATTATGTATGGGAATGCAGTCATTGGGATCAGTATGATCACCATATGATTGGGCCGGGCCTGCAGGAACAGCTCCATCAGTTAAGGGTGCTGGCTTGCCAATGTAGCAGGGGCCAAGACCTGATTTCCTCCATGAGTGATGGGCTGCCATTGTATAGGAGGTAGGTGTATCAATACCCCCCCTCTTCAAATGATCCTTGTCCCCAAGGATCAAAATTGGGAAATTTCTTCTTCAAATCATAGTAAATCTCTCATGTAGCATCCTCCTTAGGGAATCTGAGCCACTTGACCAGAACCTTTGTAACATTCCTGCCTTGTCTCTTGGTGAATTGCTGGTCTAATATTGCCTCAGGGACCATGGGCTGATTAGAGGTAAGTGCAGGTCGAGGATGAGTGATGTGTGAAGGTGGATCACCATGGTGTTTTTTTTTTTAGCATAGAAACATGGAAAGTATGATGAGTTTGATTGACAAGTGGAAGTGCCAATCTGTAAGCTACCTTGCCCACCCTAGCAATAATGCTGTAAGGACCATAATACCTCTTAGCCAGTTTCTGATGAGGCCTTCAGATGAGGCCTCCTTTCCACACTGTGTTGTCTATAAGGTTGCAGTTTGAGGTATACCAGATCACCAACCTCAAATTCCTTATCCCTCTTGTGCTTGTTGGCCATTTGACTTATAGCTCTAAGTAGGTTATCTCTAAGAGACTGAATGACAACCTCTCTAGCTTGTAAGCTTCTATCAACTGCAGCAACTTCAGGGGCAAGTAAGGGAGGTGCACTGGAGGGGGCTGGCAATAAAGGATTTCATATGGAGTGGCTTGAAGAGAACTGTGATATGAAGTGTTATACCAATACTCAGCAGTTGGGATCCACTTGCTCCATTCTTTAGGCTTCTCACTGTAGAAGCACCTTAGGTATGTCTCCAAGCACCTATTAAGCACTTTAGTTTGTCCATCACTTTGAGGATGGTAGGAACTGGAGATATTAAGAGAGGTTCCATGTATGCTGAAAAGCTCTTACCAAAAATTGCTTATAAACACCCTGTCCCTGTCAGATACAATGCTCTGTGGCATGCCATGGAGCTTATAAACATAATCAAAGAATGCTTGTGCCACTTCCACTGCAGTGTAGGGATGGTGTAAAGGGATGAAGTGCCCATACTTGCTAAGTCTATCCACCACCACCAATATGACCTCATTCCCCATGGACTTGGGCAATCCATCAATGAAGTCCATAGAAATATCACTCCAAACTGCTTGAGGGATAAGGAGAGGCTGGAGGAGTCCTTGAGGGGCCAGGGCCTCATACGTGCACTGCTGGTAGGCGCTGCATTGTTGAACAAACTTGGCAACTGCATTCTTCACACCGTTCCAATAAAATTTTTGCTGCAGCCTTTTGTAGGTGGCTTCCACACCTGAGTGCCCCCCTTGGAGAGTATCATGCATGAGGCTAATAAGTTGTTGTTGAGGTGAAGGGTCATGCCCTACCACCAATCTCCCTTCCTCCTCAATTGGTCATTAGACCATTGATAATGCAGGTGTGATGCAGGATTCTGCTGCAGACCTCTAATGATTGCAGTGAGATGCTCATCTTTTTCCCATGTCTGTTGTATAAGGTCATACAGATCAGTGTCCACTTTGTGACTGCATGGATGATTGCAAGTAGCTCTTTTTCATATATAGACATAGTTTGATGCTTAGGTGAGAGGGCCTTGCTAAGGAAGGCAATAGGATGCCCCTGCTGTATAAGGACAGCACCAATTCCCCATTCAGAGGCATCAGTTTCAATGACAAATGGTTGGGAAAAATCTGGTAGTGCAAGCACTGGTGCAGTGGTCGTAGCTTGCTTCAGGGTATCAAAAGCCGCCTTCTGAGCTTCAGGATTCCAACTGAAAGCATTCTTCTTCAAGAGTTGGGTGAAGGATCTACTAATGAGGCCATAATCACTTAAAATAGGCTTTAAGTGAGAATGAGATTCCAGTTTCATGTATTTTTTTTTGCACTATTTCTTTTTATTTTATTTTTTTTTTCATTTATTTTACTTTCTAAATAGTAGGGAAGAAGGAAAAGGAAAAAAAATGGTACAAATTTTTAAAAATACTTGTAAGTTCAAATCTCGCCGGAGATTCCTACTTTAAAGCAATTTGTGGGCCTAAAGTGGCCATAAAAAATACCCATTTGATACACACACACACACACACACACACATATATATATATACATGTGTGTGTGTGTGTGTGTGTGTGTGTGTGTGTGTGTATTGTGTATTGTGGTGAACCCCCTTTTAAAAACAGTTGATCGTAAGGGACACATCTTGATGGGTTCTCCAGTGAGTTTAAGTGATTTTATGACAAATACCTTCACATTTTCCCCACATGACCCTTTTTATTTACTTGTTAATTTACAACCCATTTTTATTTCTTTATCTGATTTGAAAATTCTAAAAAGGATGAAGCAGAATTCATTTTTATGAAGATATAGAAGCTCTGAGAATTAATCAGTAATAAACAAAAGGTCACGTTGGAAAAACGTGAGGGTAAATCTGTCATAAAATCACTTAAGTTCGCCACCGAGAACCCATCAAGGTGTCACTCACGGCTAGCTGTTTTTAGACAAAGGGGTTCCTCAAAATGATTATTTTCAAGAAATAACAACAAATCCTCTTTCTTCATCTAATTCCCCCTCTCTTCTGTCTAAATGATTAAGCTGTATTCTCGAATTTCGTTCATGAATCTCAGAGAACCTGATTGATTGCTCTTGTGATCTCCGAATTTGATACCAAGTAATCTAGGAATCAATGTGATTCAAACCCTGCTGCTGGTATCCTCTCCTTCCTCTGCCTCTACCATGACCAAAAGAATTATTTCACTAGCACCTTGTCCAGTTATCTTTATTGTTTGTCCCTTTCTTTAAACATGTCCATGTTTGTTCACTTGCTAATCCGTATAGGAGAGAACAAAAAAGTTTGGTTGTTTAGACTCCAGAGTTGAGTTGTTCTTGCTTCTCCTTGGACGCTTTCTTTGGTGCATTTTTGGGTTACTATTGACAGATCTGCAGTCAGTCATGGCATGGCCTCCTGAGAGGCACTACAGGAGGCACTAGTATAGTTGTGGTATGATATAGAACATGGAAAGAGAGTTCTATATGTTGGATATCGATATGAGGTGAAGTAGATTGTTTCAGATCTTGCACCTCAGTCATGGCAAAGCATATGTTGGATATGCACCTCAGTCATGGCTTTGTAAAGCATAAGTCATGGATTTATATGTTGCATATCGATATGCGGTGACGTAGCCAGTCAGTCATGGCTGGCTTTGAAGTTTTTCACCTTTGGTTTTTGATAGATTCTTCAGTTTCATGAGTTGTGCTTTGTAAAGCATATTTGTCAATTCTTTTGAAATCTGTAATGGATATTTGTAGTATCAAAGGTCTACGGGAAACAACCTCTCTTTAATTGCAGGGGTCATGTTGCACAAATTTGAGGTCCCTTATCCCGCTTTAGGCAGAAGCATGGCCTCCTGAGAGGCACTAGTATAGTTGTGGCATGATATAGAACATGGAAAGAGAGTTTTATATGTTGGATATCGATATGAGGTGACGTAGACTGTTTCAGATCTTGCATCTCACCACCCCATGTACTGTTTTGTGTGGCCTGTGCTAAGTCTCCTTGCCCACCTTGTATACACTATGAAATGTACAGGATCCTTCTTAACTTGCATTTAACTTCCTCAGATGATCAAGTTTACCCAATCATGTAGCAAGAGGATGTACTTTATAGTTTGAGCTGCTACCCCAGACTTGATGTTCACATTTTTCTTTTATTTTTTTGTGGCAACCTTCAGGCGACGTACAGGGTTGCCATCTTGTTGCTGTTCATGGCTGCGTTGCTCACATTCGTGCCTTCGAGATTTATAATTCTGTTTGTTTTTACTGAAGCTTACACAAGGGAAATGCCTTTGAGAAGAGAGAGTGCTTATAGGTGGTTAAGGCGGGTAAGAGAGTGGTGGTTTAGGATACCTGCTGCTCCTGTTCAGCTTGTGAAGTCTGATAACAGTAAGAAAAGAAAATGACAACTTTGTTCCAACAACGTTGTGAAGCCAGTATGATCGGGTAGTTCTTCTTGCTGAGCTGTGAGCTGGTTCAGAAGCTTTTGCGTATAGCATACATTACAACAATTGTGATCCTTGAAAGATAAAGTGCACAGTGATTGTCCTTACTTTAAACTTTGTGCAATATTTGCTAAATTACCTGTATCTAACATCTTAATTCTGCATTTTTAAAATACTTTGAGTGGCTAATTTTTGTAATCCTGCTTTTTTTGTTTCGGATATGTTCATTTCACCTGAAAGTACTCGAACTTAACTGAATGAGCGCTCATAAATAGTAACATGGGACAGAAAAGGTAAGTTGCTGAACTGAATGAACCAAAATGAACTAAAATGGCATTGAACTAAAATAATGTATTTCTGTATTTTTAAAATATATATATGAATCTAGCATTGAATGTTGTTTCCTCCCCCCCAAAAAAAAAAATTGTTCAGCCCCTTAATAAATATATATACTTTTAGATGGTGATTCTTTATTTGGCTGAATCTCTTGTAGTAATCTAAATGACAAGCTCTTGCAGCGGTGAATTTTCCGTCCAAAGATTTTAGCAGGAAGTTATTCAATTCTTCAATGGTGATTTTAGGTCTTTTTCTTTATATTCCACATATGTTTGAAAGAGTTGTTACATATGGATCAAGTTGGGCTCTATTGTCTCGTCTTTAAAGGCACAGTTAACAGTTAAAATGACCAAAATATGATTATCACTCTGATTGGTCATGGCCAAACGAGCGGGTCGAGCAGTGCTGGGTCGGTTTACTCACTCGTGTTGAGCTGCGTTTGGTCATCTTTTATGACAGGCGAGCCAAGTGGGGCTCATTTCACTGAACCAAGAATCGGCTCGACTCAACTTGTCTGGGCTCAACCGAACTGAGGCAACTCAATTTGTTTCTATTTTTATTTATTTTTTTCATTTTTTGTCAAGTTTTTTCTCGTGTATTTTTCTCATTATTTGTCAAACAAACACATGCTAACACTTATTTCTCTGACTCTAGTATCAATTTATATGCCATTCTTCAAATTCCTTGTAGAAATACACTTGAGCCACCCAATTGATGCTAATCGAAGCCAATTATCCTCCTAAATTTGTAGAGCAAGCCCAATTCAAGAAGTCCCAAACCAACCACAAACCCTAATGTCCGACACTCTCACCAGCTCTGTCAATTACATATAGTGCTTGGGTATTGTTGTGCCCTAATGGTTCTGTTCTCAAATATGGTACAAATTTTTGTAACACTGTCAATCTTGACATTACCGAAACTAGTGCTATTTTGTTGGCGCTGGAGGTAGCAAATAATAATTCCAATATAACCAAGTTGGTCTTGGCGTAGTGGTAGCTCACTTCGTCCTTTAACCGAGTGGTCGAAAGTTCAATTCCCAACCCTTGCGAATGGAAAGAGATCCTTGGCCAGCCCTTTACCCTTAAGTGGTGCTTCCGGGGCAAGGGGATTAGTCACTGCTATCGACGGTGGATACCTTGGTTAAAACCAAAGAAAATAATAATAATAATAATATGTTCCTTGAGGTTGTTTCTAGTTTGATTGTTCAAGGCTTGAGTCAGGCCTCCCTTTTGCATGGAACATTAGGCCCATTTTCAATATCATTTCTTCTCTGAAAAGAACTCTTCTTTTCTGTTACTTTTGTTCCTATAACTAGGAATTTTTTGGCCCATAATTTGGCTTCTTAGGCAGCTACATCTTACTAGTTTGTATAATGTATTTTTGAGTCTCATGAGCTACCTCCTTGTATAGCTCATAGATTGTAATCTCTCTTTTGGTTCTTTTGGAATGAATATCTTTATTGGTTGAGAAAAAAAATTGCATGAGTTAGTTTTAAGGAAAATAAAGAAATTTAGTAATAGATAGAAGGTAAATAACAAATGTTCCAAAATAGGAAAAAATGGAGTAGAAAATAACAATAATTGTCCAAAAAATTTTTAAGATAATCTCAGGCTTTGAAAATATGGCGTATTTGTCACGAAAAAAGAAAAACAATACTCCCTCCGTTCTCAATTGAAATTTACGCTTGATAATCTGCAACTCACATATGCGGATTACCAAGCGTAAACTTCAATTGAGAACGGAGGGAGTATTTGTTATTGGCGTCCAGGAAAAAAAAAAGCTTGATGTTGTCGGTATGTTGATGTTTTTACTTGTTAAGGTAAATCTATTGACAAAGAGTTGTGTAGAAGTTCTCTTTTTGTGTTAATGGTTTTAAGAGTAAATATATATTGCTAAGAGTGATCTAGGCTTTAACGTTTGATGTTTATACGCATCACACTATCATGACTGGTGGAGAGGTGTGTTTCCAAAGCAACTTTCTGTTGGCTTAGAACAAATCTAGTATTTGGCTAATTTAGCTGCTAAGAATAGTATTTGTTTATCATATTCTTTTTTGTCCCAGGTGCAATGCTCATTTGACTTTGAGATAGAAATATGTACACTCATACTTGACCTGAGAGACAACGATGGAAAAAGATTTGAGTTTGAGTTGCTGTTAGAAAATCTCAAATCAAATTCGCATTTTACCAAAGTAGTTAACAATGTATTAACAAAAGAGAGATTTTCTTGTAACTTTTGCTTTAACCACCAAAACTCCATATTTTAATCAAATTTCTCGTCAAAGTGTTGCATTTTACTTGAAATACTTAAAATGCCTTAATATTATAGGGGATGGCATCGGGACCCATTTAAAACGTTTTCTTAAATAAATATAGAGAATGTAGTCAGTAGAATTTATATGGGACTTTCAACATAACAGATTCATTGAAAATAGTTTATTCAGGGCCCATGAATTTTAGTCATGCAAAGTTCGGATAGACGGATACCATTTTATATGGAAAACATATTAATAATCGAAAATAGTATAGGAAATACTTTCTACAACGGGGGTAATAAGAGGAGTCAAAAAATAATAATCCAACAATAGGATTCAAGTTTGAAAAGTCCATGATCAGACAAACACTCTCTTGAACTGCCTACTACATGTAATCAAACTCCTTTCTCGGCAGGTGTGGTCCTCACCATGCTACATCTTCCTCGTGTTTCCTAGCAGCTGCTCTTTCTCCATTGGAGTTGTTCGCTTGATCATTCATATAAGTACTTTCTTCATAGTACAAGAAACTGTAAAATACAAAATTGAGGAAGATGTCGAGAGGAATCCGTCATGTAATCTCCATATATCCAGATGGTCCAATCATCATCACTCAAAAGACGCAGGAATCAATGTTCAATCTAGCAGTCTCTGTCTGTCAATATTACTTAACCCTGAAGTACAGACCCATCTGCAGATAAAAGAGATGAGGGAGAAAACTGAAGTGTACCTGTTGGGTTTAGCTCATTTTGGTGCCATCACCTGCTGGAAATAGGACGGTGGGAAAGGGATAGGTAAAGATAGCTGACAGCAAAATTTGGACTTAACAAGAAGCCATTGTTGAAGATTTCATGCAGGAATAAAGATATGGGAGTGTTCACCACATACAGGCATCAATTCTCACTTAAACCTAAAGCAAAATCAGTTCAGCACAGCAGATCACAGTATATGTTTAATAAGTATCAGCTATCAACCTCACATCATGAGGATTGAGGAAGTACCCAATGTAAATCACCAAGATTTATAATGTTGAAATCAGAATCTTTCTAGAATCTGCGGGCAGAGGCAGAGAAAAATTGATAATTGCATACAAGATTGCAATTTACAGAATCCAATTTTGAGCAGAATCACATTCATTCTTAAGACAGTATGAGTGTCGTTAAAGAAAGAAAACAATACAGAATAACTTCTTCAGATCTATTTTGACAGAACTAAGCAAACATCAACTCTCCCATTAGTTTCTATTCCTATGTGTGGCTGAAGAGCTAAAAGTTGCGCCCAAGACAGTAGCTCAAAAGTCCCAGACTGCCATATGAAGAAGAAAAAAAGAAGTTAACAAAATTTAGTGATAACCTGCTCATCATATAACTGTAATTATTCTACAAGTCAGTTGTCATCAACTACAACTTGACTTTTTTAATTGCCATCATCCACTTGACTGTTTGCATACATGTTCTCTCTCCGTTTTGGGTAACCAGTGGAATCCAGATTAGGACCTCTGAATTTCAACTCTGAGGTTGCTCTATAGCTGGGGTCAACAGATGAAGGTCTGGAGCTGGTGTCCACAGAACTTGGTCTGAAGGAGTTGCCGCCACCACCAGGATATTGGGAAGGAGAATTATACCTCCTTGATGGACCTCTTAAACCATTGTTCCTCAGATCCATGATGTCAGAATTTCTTGATGTTGAATCCGTAAAAGATCTATCTCCCTGACCAGATCCTAATGGGGCTCCACTTGTGACTGAGGCAGAGTTAAAAGGATCATCTGGGCCCCACGATGTAAGTGCTTCCTTCTTCTTGGCAAAAAATTGCCAAGCTCCAAAGAGGAAAAGAATGAAGAATAATACAGGGCTAGTCCATAGCATTGTATTGGAGTCTCCCTTGAAAACTGGAAGTTTTGATCGGTACATGCCCACGCAACCTCCACCAAGCCCAAGAATAACAAGCTTCTCACGGTCGCTAGCTATTAATGGTATTATTTTTTCTTTCGAGCTGTTTTCGTCCGTCATCTGACTTGGTAAAAATGATGATTTGATCTCCTCAATACCAGCAGAAAATGTAAGACGAGGTGCACCCGAACGGATATAATGCTGAGTGGAAACATTATATACATAAACCTTTTCTTGGCCAACGATGAGTAGGTACCCCTTAATTGCCTGAAAAGCGAGTGGCTCATCCATGTCAAACTTCTTCCTCGATCTAACCCTGCATTTAAAGTTCATTACATCTCCTAATAATAGCACATGAATTAAATCACCAGATGACGTATACCCATATGCCTTGGACCTCTCAGTAGTGTCAAATACATAGTTCTTCACCATTGAATCATTCAGACCTTCACATTCAGTCTCCCGGATCTTCATAGTTCTTAAATCTAATGATCCTGCACCCCTCTCCATCAAGAACAAAAGTCGTTGCTTTAAGAAAGCAACAGGACGGCTTGTGGGCACAGCCAACCCATACAGGGTTCCGTTTTCCCTGAAAACCTTAATTTTCCCACTCTCATCCACTGATAAAATGTATCTAGATCTTCCAACATTGTGTACTTCCAAGATTGATATCAAGGACCCATTTGACCCAATTTCTCTTGAATCCCATGCCTTAAAATTCTCCATGTGAAGGGTACTCAAATCCTCACTAACCACAGTCTCCCAAAGCCTATGAGCCAAAATTACCCCATTACTATGTCCTGTGACCAAAACACTCTCATTCATATAAGCTGACATATAAGATAGCATTGTTGTAATTGGTGAATCCGACAACGTACCAAACTCAAGCAAAACATCCCCATTCCTCAAGAAGACATACACCCTGCCACGATCATCCCCCACCGCGACATACTTGCTTACGCCCTCATAATCTCGAAAGGGCAAAAGATTAACACTCATGGCAACCGAGTCCAAGTTCACAGCGGACATGAACTGAAACTTCTCTGACCAAAATGGACTGTACTTTGTAACCGAACCCATCTTGAATCGATTCCCTTGTCCAACATCATTATCATTACCTTTGAAATCCCCATCTTGAATTTCTCTTCCCATCTTATTATGGCTTGATCTATCAACTTTGTCTTTGGCAATAACATTGTGGGTATTCTCTAAAGTCTCAAAATTTGTCGATTCATCAAACTTGGACTCTAATTTAGCCACTAACACACTCAAATTCCTGACCAGCTGCTCTAACTTATCAATTTGAGCTTGATGGTGATTGTATAACAAAGAGGTATCCGCATCATTATTATTATCGGTCTCAGGAATACATTTAGGAAGCAACTCAGTTAATGGAGATTGGGTTTCACAGTTTACAAAAAACCCATCAAAATTTATCGAAGAACAAACGGAAAAGAGCACAAATAGCATAAAGAACTTGCCTCTTCGACGAGAGCTGACCATTACTGTCTTCTTGTTTGCTGCTGCTGCTGCTGCTATTGCTATTGCCTGAGTTTTCGATTCGATTTGGGTAACAGTGATATCGATGCAGCTTATCAGTTTATCACTCCACTGCTTATGAATAATTAATAATCTGGATTTGGATTTTGGGCGAAATAGAGGGCGGTGGGATATGGATTTCAGAGAGTGCTTATGTAATGTAATGAAAATATAATGATGAAAATAGAGTAGTGTATTTGTACAACAAGATCTTATTTTCCAACGTTCGGGCAGTAATGCGTTGCTGGCGGTGGACTTCTTTTATTATGCGTTTTCACAGGGTCCTAGATATTTCAGAGTGCTTATGTAATGTAATGAAAATATACTCCTTTTACTGTGAGGAAAACAATTTGAAGATTCTCCTTTCTATAGTAACTCTTAATCTCTTATCGCATACAAATAACAAAAAAAATATAAAAAAAAATATTTCTAAATTCTACATTCAGACAAGTAAACCCAAAAAAAATAATATCTGGAACATAGATGTCGTGCTTTGCCATCCACTCTCTACTCTTTTGCTCAGTTGGCTTCTCAAAATGTGTGACTAATATAATACCGTTATGTAATTAAACGTCGAATATCCATAACTAGATTGAGAATGGTCCACGAAATCTGGCACGACCCATGAGTAGCCTTCAAAATAATTCGATTATCTCCTTCAATAAAAATGTTATTAGCCTAATTGAAGAGCTGTTATCGGCCATCTAGTATTTGGCAGTGTACTTTTATTTATTTTGGTTTTATTTTATTTTTATTTTTATTTTTTATTTTTGAAAACAAAATAGGGAAAACTTCACTTTGGCTACTAGAGGTTTGCATTATTGCTATTTGATATTTATTTTTAAATGTTAAAAATAAATATATACTCCCTCCGGCTTAAAATCATCTTAACATTTGCTTTTTGCACTAGTTTTAAGAAGAAATATGTTGGACAATATAGCCCTTGGTGATTGCCCTTACCCACTTGCTTTT
>BSSO01002611.1:0-18759 GCA_030267885.1 Mesembryanthemum crystallinum
CAAGAAAAGTATCAACCCTTCCACCTGTCCAAACGCCCAGCTATCCGAGGGAAACCTAGGTAAGTGAGGGGCCATCCCTAAACGTGGCACCATTGACAACCCCATTGGCTACTAAAGCAGTATCAACAATCCCACGCTCCCCCACAAAAGCAGTCTACGCAAAAGAGATAGTCTCTGCCAAGACTCCCCCAAGTCTTAAGGAAAAGACCTTAGTAAAAATCTTATAAACACAAGATGTCAAACTAATAGGCCTGATATTTGTGACCTTAATTGACCTCTCTCTTGGGGACCATTTTAATGAAGTTAAAGTTCATACTCTTGCACATAACCAAAAAATTCTGTAAAAACTCTCAAGACATCATCACACACCACCTCCCAACAATCCTGAAAGAAGGCCATAGTAAAGCCTTCGGGACCTGGAGCTTTCTCCCTATCTATCCCAAAGACAGCTTGCATAATTTCCTCCATCTCAAAAGGCCTCTCCAGCCACTCCCTACACTGGTCGAAAATAGGCGCCCAATCTGATCCCTCAATCATAGGCCTCTCTAACATCTCCTCCGCAAACAGCTCCTGATAAAAGTTGGTGATCTCTTGGCTAATCCTACCCACTTCAGAAATAGTCTCCCCTTCACTCGTCTCCAACACACTAATATACTTCCTCCTCCTTAGTCCTTTGTCGTTGAACAGCTTAAAAAACAATCTAGAGTTTGCATCCCCCTCAAGTAATGTGGCATATAAAGCTTATCTCGTAAGAGTTTTGAAGATAGATAATTTAAACGGCAAATGATATTTTGTCGCTCCGGAGAGATGGTTAAGATTTATTTAAATATAGAAAAGAAACCATGTAAACTAAATAACTAGATTTAAGTTTAAATCTTAACTGATATTAAGTTTAAATCTTCCTCTCCGCGTCATTTATATCAAAAGTCTCTCCCCCACCCTTTTCCCTCCCTCCCTCCCTCAGTGATACAAGACCATCGACATTGATGCTCTTCAACGATTGCAAGTCTGAGACAAGTCGTCACCACTACCCTTGCCATTAATCACCACCACTCATATATCAACCAGTTACTCCATCTTTGCTGTCGTCGATGAGTTTCTTCTTCCAACCATCTTTTCCTCTACACCGGGGCAGTCATCAAACCCTAGCCCTAAACCATCAAACCCTAGTTAGCTTTAATCTTGATTTTTGGGGTTCACCGCTCCATTTTTTTTCTAGGTTTTTTCTATGTTTTTGGCGGTGAAGCCACTCGAAAAGTTCATCCGATGACCCTCGGAAATTTGCCATCCAAAATTATGGTCTCCACCATGAAGAAATAATGGGCATGGGGGTGGTGGAGTGACTCGTGAAATGTTCACACGAGGTTTTCTTAAACTTTGAATTTTCTTGTGTTGGTGGCCAAAAATAATGGTTTGTGATGGTGGTGGTTTTGCACCAGTTGTGGTGGTAGTGAGAGTGGTGATGCTACTTGAGAAATTGAGAATAACATCTCACTTACCTTTCAATGGTATTAAATGAGCATATTAATTGTGCTAGTCACTTTAGTCGAATCTCAATAATACCAAATTTGACTTTAATTATAGATTCCTCAGCATACTTACTTGCATTAAGGCTTAACCATCATCCCGGAGGCAAAGTTTAGTAGGATTGAACTTAGAATATTAACTTCAAATTTTAAATGCATCACTTAGACTACATTAGCCAATTTATGGCCATTAGCTGTATTTGAAACCTTCTAAACTCACGAAGCATTTCCACACAGCTAAGGATCAAAAATTCGAATGTTTGAAAAGAAACCAAAGATACTGACTTGCTCACAGATTTGGCAGCAAGAGCTCCACCATGTCCATCACAGATACCAAAAACTCCAAACTGTACAGAACACACCTGAGTTAATTATCATACATAAATACAATGCATAAAAGTGTTCAAGATTAATGCTATCGTGGAAGACCTGATCAGTCCCAGGAAGTGGCCATTGGTAATAACAGACATCTTCCATGGGAAGTTTTTTTCCTCCACGTCGCATAGACATGGGATCTGATGCAATTCCTACTCCAAACGGGATCTCTGAATCAGTCAGAGATGTAATCTGAACCTGCCATAAGGAAAAGAATGTAACAGACATAAACAGTGGTTCACAGGCATGAAATGTCATCTTGGTTTAGAAATTTTGGAAATCTGTCAGCAAAAAGATTAAAAGAGGTCCAAAACAAGATCGGAAGTCACAGTAATAACAGCTTGTAGCTTACATAAATCCATGAAATTGGTTGTTAAATTTGAAAGAATAGTGATCATAAACTGATGAAAGATTCAAATGGAAGCTAATACAATCCAAAGATGTACCAGGTGCACTTTTATGAAGATATGAAAGGATAGGAGAGGTACATTGAAAGCAGTGTAGGGCCCGAGAAGAGCACATTGAAACCCTAAAATGAGACTGATCTGACTTCTTATATGAAGATACAACCCTTAAAAAGTAGAAAGGCAATGATCAGTCTCATACTAACCTAACTTCTTGGACAAAACAACTTCTTGAGCTGGCTTGGCTCCGGTTCATCCATTCTAACCATGTACTCAATCCACGAAAAGAAATAACAGGTAA
This sequence comes from Mesembryanthemum crystallinum, assembly GCA_030267885.1. NCBI lineage: Eukaryota > Viridiplantae > Streptophyta > Magnoliopsida > Caryophyllales > Aizoaceae > Mesembryanthemum > Mesembryanthemum crystallinum. The sequence continues at coordinate 2,607 of BSSO01002611.1, forward strand.
AGTGATGAAGTACATTGCATTTGTTTTTCCAATACTTTGCGTTCTTTTCTTAATTATTTTTTATTTTTTTGGATGACAATAACAAAAATGGTGGGTAGAAAGGGCCTTTGTCATTTTTCTTTCTTTCATTTTGTTCCTATGCTCTCTGGCATAACTAGATAATTGCTGAGTTCCACCAAAAAGAAAGAAAACATCTTGTCATGAATCATGTCCATAATTTCTAAGACTGCTGGAACATCAAAGGGTTATTTTGGCTTCATTATGCACCATTTTTATTAGATTATAAGGATCCCATTTGCATTTCCCTTCCTACTGGTCATTAATAAATCCATCTAGTGAACATATAGCGATGTTGGGCACAAAAAACTCATCAATTTCCAAAGAACCTATAATCTTGGAACTTGGAAGCATGCAGAGGAATTAGCAAAATTGACTTGAAAAATAGATAGTGCATTTACAGAACCAAAAAATCTATCTCAAAACAGCGATAACACATTATACATTTCCCTTTTCTTTTAGGTTCAAGCTTCTCCCCTTTCAACTGAAGAAAGTCAACTGGCCAGTAGTCAGCTAACCCAGTGAACACTTTGTTAGCCCAGTACCCAAAAGTTCACAGATTTAATTGGTATTTCACATTCTTGAAATTTTCACCAAGAAGCACATGATAATGGATGAGTAAACTTACATTTATCTGGGATGTGGTGCCAAGAGTTATTATGTCACCACTAACAAGCTCCCTTGGCTCACCCCAATTTCTGCTTCCGGAATCAGGATGGTGTACAGCCTTAGAATTTAGAAGAGTTCCATTAAGGCTACCCATGTCTACTAGCTCCCATTTCAATTTCTGAAAGAAACAGGAAAACAAGAAACAAGTACTAGATGGTCAAGAGAAAAAAAATACACGAATACATAAACACTGAATCCTTAAAGTATGATAAAAATTACATTCATATTCCAATTTATCATCGCATGCTTTCCAGACACCTCTGAATCCTTCAACTGTAAATCACTTGGAGGCACCCTTCCAAGGGTAACTGGAAGCTTAGAAGAATCTGTAGATTGAACTGAATAACGAAGTCCACGAGCAGAACCAGTAATAACCTCCAGCAAGAGGCAGCTTCCTGCACCTCTAACAATAAGATGAAATGACATTCTATATAGCTTCAGCTAAACAAAAAAATTCTAAAGCTGACTCTACACCTGCGTAGTTGGATGAATGAATTAAGTACCTCTATCTGGAATTTCTGGGGAAATGCTTTGTTGAAATTTAATATCATCTGCTCTAAGCCTAGAATCATAATTCAGATCCTCCTTAGTACCACGCTTAGCCTCTTCAACAAATTGGTTTGTCAACAAGGGACGCCTCAGCGTTTCACCAATTGAGATGTCTTCGGGCTGATCACTGATGTCTAGAATTAGACTACCTCCTAAAGAAAGGGAAAGTTCAATGCGTTAACTCTTCTGGAATATAACTATAAACAAAGCATATGAATAGGCAGCATATGTAAAGCATGGCAAACATAACAGGAGTAACAACATTTTGAAACCAATTTGCTAGAAAGTAACAATCAAAACAAAGATGAAGTAATGGAGGATTATGAACAATAAAAGTTAAATTTAGAAAAATAGAGAATTTCTTTTACTTCAAAAGTTCTAGTATGGTAATATTCGTGGATATTTATTGGAAAATTTAGAAAAGTCAAAATATGATTATTTAGGAGCATTTCGAAAGATTTAGCTTCCTATATTATTCAGTACTACTTTAGAAAGTTTATTTTCTGTTATCCAAGTAATAGGGTCATAATTAGATTAACGTAGAGAATTATGATATCATGTTATGCTTGTGATTATTAGCATTGAAAATTCTTCCCTAAGAATCTCTTCACCCTAACAGACTTTTGGGTAGTGGAAGTGTGCTAAGCTGAATTTGTGCAATATTGTGGTTACTTGAATCTTAAAATGTAATTTGGCTAACTCAACTCAAATTGGTTATGCACCATCATATTGCAAACAGACAATTCTAGAGTTTGCTTGATTTGTTTTTACCTACAAAGTCCTCAACAAAAATCAATACAAAGTTCTAGATACTATAGAATTCTTAAATATTTCAATCCTAGTAACATTGTAGAGTCTACATCTGACAATATGGAGAAGAATTCATATAACTTTAATATTACTTTAGCACTCCCACTAATATGAAATTTTCTTACTAATTTTTTGTTCCAAAATAATATTTCTCATCATACTCAACTTTTCGTCTTCCATTTCTTCAAGATATTTTCTTCACCACCTCATGTTGGTGCCCATGTCACCAATTTAGCCCACAAGACTTCCAAATAGCTTCAATGAAAGCAAATTTTTCGATATCTAGATATTATTGATGAACTCAGTTCCAAATCCAATACACGTCAAATTCCTTTGAATTGTAGGACTAAGGGAAAGAAAGTGGAGAAGAGCGAAAGGCAAAAGGGATGGTGTGAATTGGGAGGGGAGGAGTTCAATTGAGGGTAAATGGCACAACTCACAGTTCTGTTGCTTTGTTCCCAATGAGCTCTCTCTAGCATAGTAAAGCGGTGGCAAAAGAGAGAGAGATGACAGTATGCAGGAGCTTGATTGTGGGGAAAAGGAGGTAGAAGAGAGAAAAGAACTACTAGGACAAAAAAATAATGTAATATAGTAGTAAGGTCCTCGCCTCAGCTAGTTGAGAACCATGTTCTATCTTATTTTGAGTATAATATAGTAGTAATGTGATTTCGAGTAGAAAAAAATAATGTAAAATCAATTCAAAACTATTTTTGCAAAAAGGATGCATCTCGCGTATATGAGGTGTGCGCTTTCACCTCGTGCCTCAGCTCCGAGGACCCTTTGCACCTCGGGGGTGCCTCACACTTTCTAAAACTAAGGGCATAAGATAACGAAAATCTAACATTGTAAAGGAATGCACCAATTTTGGACGACCATAGCATCGTTGAGATTATTGTAATATATTTCTCAAGTTGGGATTCTTGTTAGAACACCATAAAAATTTCAGATTATTAGTGGCAAATTTTCCTAAAATGTACTAACTAATTATCTATGATATTTGTAATGTATGTTAAATTCTAGCCTTTTCTTATCCTAAACTCTATATATTCATTACATTCTTTTAATACTCTATTTAGGTGGCACATTCAATGCTCCTAAAAGTTCATCTTTTATATACATTTTAAAATTGATTATTTGAAAACTATTAAAAAGTCAAAACAAGATTATGTAAAAGGAATTTAGAGGGAAAAAATTAGTTTTCTATTCCTTTAAGCCTACTTACCAAAGTTTGTTATTATTATTGACATTTAGTGTTCATTTTTCAGTTCTCTTACACAAGTGATGATTACAATTTTCAAAACTTACACAATAATTTTTTATTTGTGATCCCCAGTCGTTTATTTTCCCTTCTTCCCATAGCTCTCTCCATCCTCCCTTAATCTACATCTAATTAGTATCAGTTTGAACGTCATAGCCCCCATAAACTTTTAGAGATTAAAAGAGAATGAGAGAGCTATGAAGGAAATTAGAAAATAAGGAGATAAGGAGATAATAGGGAAGAATTCTAAATTGTATAATCAATATCAGTAATCATAACATGACATCGTGATGCTCTACCTCGCTAATCCATTCATAACCCTAAAATACTTGGAAAACAAGAAACAAACTTCCTAAAGTATTCCTATACAGAATAGGAACTAAATCTTTGTACAATACTCCTAAACATAACCTAATTTTCACTTTACTATAGCCTAATAAATACCTACAAAAGTTACCATAAATATAAAATAAAAGGATTCTCTACGTCGGTAATATCAATTATCATAACACGACATCTCGCAAATCCATTCATAACCCTTTACTTGAAAAACAAGAAATAAACTTCCTAAAGTATTCCTATATAAAATAGGAACCAAAAATTTTCCATAATACTCCTACATAACCTAATTTTGACTCTACTATAACATTGTAAAATACCTACAAAAGTTACCACAAATATAAAATACAAGAATTCTATAATTTTATATCTATATATAAATATGACTCTTGTTTTCTTTCTTGATTATCCTTTATGCATGTTAGACTAATCCAACATAGGTGCACCAATCAAACATTTAGACACACACACACATCAAACAAAGAAAATAGTTAGTAAAATATACATTATATGAAATCCATAAGAAAAATATTGTCCAAGCCAAGCAAAAGTAGAGATGCCCAAAGGAGATTATCTTTTACTCTTTCTAAATTTTCAGCAAATACACAACCGTCTTAAATCAAGAATCAACCTGCTTCTTGAAACTTCAATATTCATGCAAAAAAGGTGTTGTACCAAATTAATCTTGTTGTGACCTACTTGATAGCAAAGAGAGAAGCAATCTGTGTTGGTAGCTAAAGATCCTAGCCCAAAGTAAGAACTATAGACCAAGATATAACAAGGGAAAAGAGCATGCCTTGGGTCACGTGAGTAGGCGGAGATTGAAGCCTTTGCTTATAGGTAAGGCCATGCGCTCCAGGAGAATTAAAATTCCCTTCAGATTGAAAATAAGTACCATCTGAAGCATAGTTTTTCAATGGATCATTTTTTTGGCTTGGAAGCTGACCAGAATCTTCTCGCACAAGTGGCCTTTCTAAGTCATCAACCTACACATGATTAATAAGTCAATAGCAGTAGTGCAAAGTTAAGAGTTGTGAAAGTTCTAAGATGCATCAAAAGCCATAAGTAAATGCCATTTTGAAAAATAAGGATGAGTCTTGCCAATTACAGATTCCATATTCATAATGTGAGGGCCTCGACGTATGAATGACTGACCCATGGCATGGGAAATTCAAGTTTTCACATTGATGTTGAACACCATGTAAGCTGCTAAATACAAATTTCTGCTAAAGAACAAATGAAAAACTACCATCCATAAAAAAAAAATAATAACCAAAAAAAAAAAACCCCTTCATGAATAGACAAAACACTATACAGAGAAAGGAGCGGCAAATGCAAGGGAGGGATATTTTGACCAGGGCATATTTTTAAAGGCAAGTAAAATATGTTAATACTTTATGAAATTTGCTAGTAGGAATAACAAGGAGTATTATCACCACACAGAGAGAGTATAATATATACAAGAGAGCAGTAGCAACAATCTACATGTTTCCTCATTTCTTATTCATTCTCCACGGTATTAGAAGACCATCTGCTGCTGTTGAACATTCTAATTTTGTATTTCTCCTTTTTCCTTTTCGTCACAAGGTGGAAAGGCATACCATCCATCACGCTAATCTTGTGTTTCCGTTTATCCGTCCTATACAAGTGCAAAACCATACCATCCATCATGCATACAGCTCTCAAAATGGTAGGTATTCGCTACTTTTTTGTTCATTTTTTTTTGCACGAAAATTAGCATACTTTGTTCTTCCACTCCGGCTTTTTGGTTATTTTTTTCCTTAGAATATTTCCTTTTCTTCTCTTTTTCCCTTAATTTCTTTACATAATCCCCTCAATTTCATATCCACTTAGTCCATTTCAACTATTCATACACTTGTCAATTAGCTACTTGTCAATCCACTTTTCATTTACACGTTACGAGACACCCAACCACCATCCAAGGAAAAGGGTTCTAGTTTCCATGATCACGAATTTTCCTTTGAGAATTGCCCCACAAACCATACAAGCTACTCCCTCCATTCCTAAATAACTCTACCATTTACTTTTTACACAAAATCCAATGCAAGCTTATTTTGCCATGTGCCTTCTCCTTTTGCCCACAACATTAGTTATTGGGTGGGTAGTTTGAGGTGTTTAGTTGGGGATACAATTGTAATTCATGACCAAATTTTTTACCTAAAAAAGATATGGTAGTGTTTTTGTGAAACAACCAAATTAGAAAAATGGTAAGAGTTATTTAGGAACGGAGGGAGTATAACATTTAAGTCATCAGTACAAAGAAAATTACCGACAAAAAGGGTAAATCAAGTTTGGAAATACTAAAAAATAATTCTTTTTAGAGAAGAGGAAATAGAAAATCTTCATGACTGTCAAAAATAAAGAAATTAGATGCTCACTGATGTTCAAATGGTGTCATATGACACATAATAATTTTAAGAAGTGTACTTCCTATTTTGCAATCAGCTTAGCTCGATAAGCATCATACATAGTGGAAATTTGATAAATCTTCTCAAAGCCCAACTAACTATTAAGAAATCTTTATGTGTTCTGCCAGATATGTGTCTCATGCAACTTCAAATAACCGCAGTGTGGACTGGATCTTTCAGCAAATAATTTAGACAACAGAAGCCATATTGGTATGCTGGTGAGGTATAAGTCCTAAGCTAGCTACAAGAACTTGAGAGCCTTAATCAGTAACCAGATGGTATCCGAAACAGTGATGCATTTCCGTTCCATCAAAAGTGAATGTCCATCCGCAGTTAAAGCCAGGAACAAGACTAGTGTCTAGCTTTAAACGCGCAAACCAGATATACATAGACTAGCTAAGCGGTGCCATAATCCAGGTAAAAATTACAAATTTATAATTTCCAATTGCATGAGATAGCTAGAATCAACTTAACATTAAAGCTTATCACGCCCACCAGATATTATACATTCGTTCCCTTATTAATATCATTTCAAATATACAAGAAATCTCCGGTGATGCATTTGTTCGTCCTGAAATAGGCAGCTAAATTCAAATGAGGCTGCTAGGTGTTAATGGCAAGCATATCCCTGTCTCTTCAGCTGATGCATAATTGCATCGTACTTCGAACAACAGCCAAAATTAAGTAGCTACAGAAATTCAAGAACCAAGCCCCAAGACTACTAAGATCAACTATTGATTGATCCAATCCAATAAATTACATTGCTGCAAAAACAAAACCAATCCCAAAGCAAAATCGAAATATGCCAATGGTCGACTACTACCTCCAATCCCGCCCCCGAAAACGAAAAAACAAAAGAAGGAAAACCCAAAATGTATGCCCTCTTGATACCCCAAAACTATTTACCAATCAACCCCTATCACCAAAAGAACAAACCGAGCCATTAATTCAAGCAAGTAACTCAAACTACGTCAAAAAAAAAAAAAAACTAGAAACACAACAGATTCTTAATCAGTTAGATTAAATAAAAGCATAACTAATGATCAAGCAAGGCAATCAAAAATCAAAAAATCACCCGAGTCATAATTTATCATTAAATCAAACCAAAATGACATTAAACAACAAAAAATTGAACCCTAACAAGCAAATTAAACAGAAATTGACCTTGATCGATCGAGCACGATAATAGGGAGAAAGGAATCGCCAGGGTTTGCAGGCAAGGAGGATGAGAAGAAGGATGAGAAGAAGCATAATGATGAGTCCGACAACAACGACAATGTTGTCGAGCATCGCCATAGCCTTCGCTTCGGCTGTTTTCTCTCTCTCTCTAGTCGTCTCTAGAGAGAAATGGGGGAAAGGGATGGGGAGTTTCCGGGATAGCGAGAAGAGCGCTTTGAAATGGTCGCATTTAATTCGTTTCCTTCTTTCTAACACCCTCCCCCTTCTTTCTTTCTTAACTCTCTCCACTACGCTCTCTGTCTCTCTCTCTTCCTCTTTTGTACATGTACAGATGATCATGTCAGGTTTAGGGATCTTAAGGGTGACACATGGCATGATTCTTGATCTATGGTGACATGGGAGCGTTTTTTTTTTTTTTTTTAAGAGGGCAAGAATGAAAAGAGTTGGGTTGCAAAAGGCAGAAATGCCAAATGGGTATTAAAAAAATTTCTCTATTGCCACATTGGTATTTAATAAAATTCCGACGACATTAGGGTATTTAAAATGACCGATTTACGCACTTTAGTCCAAAAACTGGAATTCCGGCGAAAATTTCCGGCGATGCGTACTTTTTAAATATGTTTTTCCTATTTTCTTCAATTTTCTCTGCCCTAAAATAGCTTCAAAAGGTTATCAAAGTGAATGAGGCAAATAATTTGGGGATTTTATAAGAGAAATAATTATTTTAAGCAAATATTCGCCGAAGATTTTCACCGGAATCTCACTTTTAATATCCATGTGCGCAAATTTGTCATTTTAAATACTCTATTGTCGCCGGAATATTTTTATATACCAATATAGGGGTATTTTTTAAATACCCATTTGGCATTTTGGCCAGTTGCAAAACCTAAAGAAAAAAACATGTGCTAAGACTACACTTCTCAGCAATAGCGTAGACGCCTTGGTCGTTCCTCAGTCAAAATGTTTCTTAGCAAAAACCTGAGAGCAAAAGCTAGGGTTACCTATCTCTATTTGCGAAAACTACATTGCAAACACTGGTTCATTAACCCCAATCATGTATGACCAGTCCCCACCTATCCTAAGAATCTCACCTTTGAAGGAGTCTGTTACCAGGGCGAAAGGAGTTCAAGAGTTACTTTCTCAACGCTGCCACCGCCCAAACCTATTATTCATCATAATTGGAATCATGAGTTTCACATGGAATATGACGTGGAAACAAACTACGACAAGGATAAGTTCAAGGGTTGTAATGTGAAATTGAGAGAGGTAGAATTACACAACAATCCAAACTCCGACCGGACCGAAGACCAGATTCTCGAAATTTATGAACCGGTGACCGGACCTAAAACTAATCCATCTTGGATAGGACTGGACCGAAAAATCTAGACCGGGCCAATATAGACCGGTTAAAATCTTCCATTTGTTTTTATGCAATTGATTTCCTTTATACTCCCTCCGTCCCTTGTAAACCTTAACAAACCACAACACACTCTTCAAGGGGATAAGCTGAATAAGTTGAACTTTATAGGCGTTTTCCTATTTTGTTTCCCATGCTCCCATACTTTGGAAAAATGAGCCCATATAATCATTCTGTTACACATTTCATCAACTTCATAATGATAATAAACCTGATTTTGGTAAGTGTAGGGATTTTGCTAGTTGTAATGAGATGGCTAATAAATGGGCAAAAAGTAAATGAAGCTTGTTTACAAAATGTGTTAACATATGAACCAGAAAAAGATTACTATGAAAGGAAAAATGGGTTACTACCCTTCCATAGAAATGCATATTTGCATTCTAAAGACAAGCGTAGCTCTTTTTATAAGAATTTTCTTCGTTTGTTCCCTCATGCTATCCCGATAGCATGGACCCAAATATATCACTATAAGAAATTCGCGTTTTGTGACCGATAATTACCAGCCAAATAGAAATTGATCGGAAAATTGCTAGACATCGACCGATTTTACTATCGATTTGAAAATTACTAATCGATCTATTATCAGCCAGAAAATTACTGACCGATTTTACAATTATCGATCGAAATTCGGTCACTGAAACATAGATTAGATTTCTTAACAAAATCAACCCTTTATTTCCCTTTTCATATATAAATGATACTTTTTCTATTTTACCCATCCACTTTCAACTTCTTCTCTTTCGCCACTCCTTCTCTCTCTCCTCTTTAGACGCTCACTTTATCTTTCTTACTTATACGCTCTTCCCCCCTCTCTTTCTCCTCCTTCTCAAAGCTTCCCCTCGCTTTTTTCATTGTTTTCTTGATGCTTTGCTCGATATCTTCGACGATGGTTATCACCTCCATTAACTACACTAAACTCGGGCCACCAATGCTCCAGGCTGAAATTCAGCAACCAATACTCAATCTACAAGAAACAAGACTCAATCTACAAAAGATAAGGTAATATCTACATCGATTTAGATCAGGTTTGTTTGTCCAGGTTTGTGCGATCACCACCATCTTATAAATCTATCTCTTTGTCTTTCAATTAGAGGCAGTCATGCTTTGATATGTGGGGAGATGTAAACCAGATACATATCTGAATATGTGGTTCTGGGATCTAGGCAAGATTAAGGTTGTTTAAAAAAATGATATGAAATTGTACTCTTATCAATTACTCCCTCTGTCCCCATTAAACTTGGACAATTGAGATTACACGGATTTTAAGACAAAGGGTGAAAGTACAGGACTGCCCCTGTATTTGCAACTAGGTGGGTTTTTAACTTGTTCCATTTTCTTTTTCAGTTTCACTTTTTGCTTTTGGAGGGAAGTGTAAATTTATACTACCAAGATTGGCCCGCGGGCGACACGGCTCAACACATGCTTCCTCCAGGCACGGTACGACAAGTGGCACAATGGGGTGGGCTATAGGTCAACTCAAGTCATGATTCTAAGAAAATCTAATGTCTAAACATGGACATGAAGGGAACAAGATCCACTGCTTGGGTCATGGAGTCGGGCTAGGCTGAGCATCCTGAAACTCTAGGCACACTGGCACGACCCATGGCCACTCGTAGTTGGAGTACTGTAGTTTTTTTTCCTCTAATTTATGTTAAAGGCTAACTCATGTCTTTCTTAATGAAAATAAGATCAGTAAGTCTATTATAAGTTTTTATCAAAGTGACTAAAGGGGGAAAAAAAAAAGAAACAAAAAATTCAGTCCGGTGACTTGAAATATTGACATGTTTCACTTAGATAACCCAAAATTTAACTAATATCTTTGAATCATGAGTGATTAAACAATATTTCTTTAATTATTTGTGGATGGTTGATAGCAAACTCTTGTTTCTTAAAACCTATGTTTTACAAAGTCACCTTTTGTATTTTAGCAAATGTTCACTTGTCTTGGGCAGGACTATTTGTTTATCTAAAACCTTCTACTTTCCTTCGCATCGAGTCTAGAATGATTCATGAATCTGTGTGAAATCCAAAAGTATAGCTTTTTAATAATATAATACCCAATTTAAGGCTTCTAGAAAAATAATGGACCAAAAACGCTACAAGAGATGACGTTTTTTACACAAAAAACGCCACGGGAAGCAGAACGAAAATTTTGGGCTTTTCAAGTTTCCACCATCCTCCCACCCTTTCTTTCTGTCTCCTCTCTCTTCCTCCTTCCATAACCCACAAAATAACATAAAAAAAATTTGCCATTCATGAGCAAAACATGATGCAAGAATTAAAAGATTCAATCTTTACCCGTCGTCACTACTACCACCACCACTTTATATGACGCCTCACTTGTTGTCGGCCGCTGCCGAGTACTCCTCCAACTCAAAGAGGAACGCGACTTTCCGACGAAAATCGGTTAGACGCAATGGTGATTGTTGGATGAGGGAGATAGATCTGAGGTCTTAGAGCTGTGGGAGATTGAGGTTGATGGGCGGTTGGATGTGTTCATTGATTGCGTTTCAATTTGTTTGAGTAGCTTTCAAAACTTTTCCGAGTCTGACAATATGAACACACTCAAAACGCCACGAGTCGTGGTGATTTTTAGGTTTGTGGCGTTTTTAATCCGTTAAAACGCCGTTCAAGTGGGTTGACGTGGACGGTAATATGGGTGTAAGTTTTTGGCCAATTGTAAAATGGCATTATTTTATTTAAAAAATTTTGTTTCTCGAATAGCAGCTTGCTGGATTATTTGGTACTTTCACCTGCTTTGCTGCCAATAAACACTCCCCTTCATTCCTCTGATATGATTAATTCCCATTCCTATCTCATACCCTATCCTCTCTCCTACGCCCAAGTCAACTATCTAAGCAACTAGGGGTACATTATGTGCTACCCCAACCCCAAACCCCTTCTCATGTGCCCTTTTAAGCTTTGTTCTCCTCAACTTATTTTTGTAGATTTCTGTTGGCAAAAACCAACAAAAATCAGTAGAATCAACAAAAATCAACAATCAACAAAATTCAATAAAATCAACAAAAATCATTAGATTCAATAAAATTAACAATAATTATGAGCAAAAATAACATGAAGGGAACATAGCCTTATTAGGCTGATTCTCCCCCTTTATTTCTTTGTTTTTCTAGTGATTGCATTGTTAGATAAATAGACAACAAATTGGAAACTTATCTGAATTATGAACAAATTAATCGAGGCGTCGTGGTATCGCACTGCCCTAAGTCAGAAATTCCCCCTTTACGATGCAATAGGACTTCGGACTCCGACCCCAGGGTTAGCACCGATCTTCCACTAGCTTTGGTGCACTCTAAAGAGTGGGATAGGAACTGTCTCTCTAGCAAGATCAAAGGATTATGTTTGTAAAGAAGAGAATTGGAGAGGAGAAGAATGGTTTTCTCTATCTTTCAAAGCAAGCTCAATCGAACGATTTAAAGAGAAAAAAGTAGCCTATTTTTCATTCAAGGGGAAATCATCATGTGAGATAAATGTGGAATAAATATGGGTAGATTTTGAAGAGATATTAGGAAACCCAATTATAACATTTGAATGACTTAGTCAAATAATATTAATTTTCATTTAACTAGTTAGGTTTTGGGCCAAACCCAACAATCCCCCACTTGAGCCGTAACCCATTAGAGTACAAGGTGTAGAGGGATTTGAGGACAACAAGTGAACTATGTCTTGAACTTGATGCCTAGAAAAGAGACAGTTCCTGCAAACAAATAGTCCAATCATACCCTGGTCTCATGATCGCTCTAGAGAGTAAGCCTAGGAACTCTCATAGGAGGTGGCTAGCCCCCACGATCATGTAGCTGAGTCCATCAAGTGCATACTTCTCACACCACCCAAATTTGGGTTATGGAACTCATTAAAGATTAAACATCCAAGCTCATCAAACGCAGTATAAAATCATGCTAAAGTGGAATCAACCAATCATTGAAAATAACTCTGTATATATATATATAAAAAAAAAGAACGAGTAGTTGCCACATGACTTCGTTTGACACATTGAACATGGGATCCAGGATGGGTGTCCATCACATGTTCCTAGGCAAGTGGGCTTACTTACATCATATCCCCTTTAGCAGATTACGAAACTAGTTTCCTTCTCATTGCTTTTTGTTGATGTGCACGTATTTCATATCAAACTGGACATGTTTTCAAAGTAGATTTTCCATATTCAAGTGCCCTTGACATATTAATAATTCATGAATGTTCTAGAGAGTTTCATCGTATATACTCTCATAGGGGTTGGGCAACTCCCCTACATTCATATAGATGACTCCATCAAGTATGTACTGCCACATACCACCCTTAAGGCTATCGAGTCATTAAGAACCATATGGCTCAACCTTCACACAAGTGGCAGTCAATATATGGTATAAGGTTGTAATTTCGTTTCACCCATTAAAATAGGATAACTCCTATATGGGGATCCATCACAAGTCACTCCAAAGTGGCTCAAATAAACTCAAACTCAAACACCTCTTTACCACCTGGGTCCCCGACGAAAGATGTTGAAATGTAGCTTTGATCAGACTTCTTACTAATTCATAATTTTAGGCGTATATATAATTTTATGCCTTACTCTTGGAATAATGAATTCCAACTTATACATATACATAAAAATATTGGCATCAAAACAAGTTTATTTTTTCCAATAACAATGTCAACAATGTAGCTGTTTGACAAGCCATATAAATAATAAACTTTAATTTTCATGCAATGCAAAACATGTTTGTCTGTCTTGCAACACCCATCAAGACAGCAACATGCCCAATGGTATAGTGCATATCAACATCTTCTCTCTAATTTATCATAGAAATGGAGAATAAGAAGGTCCAAACAAATAGTCACAAGTACAATCTTCCATATTTAGCTTAACTGTGCTGACAATATAGTCAAGTCCTTTGAATTAGCGCTTATACCATGAGGAGCATAGACAAGCATAATAAGAAAAGACACAAATTTTCCATACAACTTTATAAACTAGCGGGTTCAAGCCTATCTACACTACACCAAAAAACCCTTACTACAGCGGGTATTTTTGGCCTACCACAGCGGGTCAACCCGCTGTTGATCTGGCCGCTGTAGTATGCATATACTTATTACAGCGGTTCCGTCCTAACCGCTGTAAAAAGTCAACTTTTTTTTTTTTTTTTTTTTCATTTGGCCTATGTGGGATCTGAACCCACGTCCTTTGTGCAACAACACAATTGCTCTACCATTTGAGCTAATAGGCTTAAAATTAAAATTTAATGTTACGAGCACTAGTCACCGAAACTCTCATGGTAATGTCCATTTATGTAATACAAAAATGATTCAAAACACGTTTCTATATAAACTCAAATCATTTTATGTCACACGTATCAGCACATATGAAAGTGTTTTAGCAGCATTTACTCAACCTACATTGTATAAGCAAAGTATGGATTTGTTCCAGCATCAGCATATAGTCACTAGATTTCATGCTATACAAACACAATACTAACAAAACTACCCCATATTAGCACATGAAATACAAAGTCTGTGTTCCTCAGCCTTAGCAAGTCCTTGTATTTGGCATATGTTTGTGGTTTCTAAGGATTCTCAAAATCATAGATCATGTATCTAAATACTGGAGAAACCAAAACGAGATCCAGAAACATGTAGCAGTAGCATAGCTGCTGCCTGCAAGTACAAGTAGAAGCCGTACCTGTATCTTCCATTGCAGTTGATTATATACATGCTTCACAGACATGCAAATAGAAGAGGCAGTTGAAACCTGGCCAGATGCCATGCTCCGCCAATAATCCAAGTAATGATGTCATGAAGACACATCTCATTAACAATTTCAAAAGAATTAGCAATTTCTAAAGCAAATTCTCCATCAGATAATTATCATCCAAATCAGATAAAAAAAGACTAAACTTTATAAGGATTAACCTCAAAACCGAGTAACACAACAAGAAATCTCATATCAATTCATCGAAGACAATGAAAACCCAATAAATGAAGCACATCAAACAGAAAAAGAAGAAAAAACACAAGCTCATGACTATTACTTAAGGGCTTAAGAATGAAGAAAGAGATGAGGAGAGAATAGTGACCGTGCTTCACGAAATGGAGGATCCAATTTCGCCGCGTTAAACCGCCTAAGGTATCGCTCAGATCCACCCATCTTTCACCCAATCCCCCACAACAAAGCTTCAGACTTGAAAAAATTAGAAAACATGAGTTCCCATAGAAATTTGATTCAATAGAAGTCATTGACGGACAAGAAAGAAAGTACTACATACAGTGATAATGAATATAACACCAAAAGTTGGTAACTTCAGAAGTAAATCAAAGATGATTGCTAAAGTCAACATGCACAAATTAATGTTAACAGCTTCAACTTGATCCTAATAACAATAATAAAAGATTAGAGTACTAACCTGCAAGGTGCTGATATGGTAATCATCATCTAGAAGATTATAGCTGTGTCACGTATCAAATAAAAGAATTAGTCATCAGAACATCCTGCAACCTAAGCAATGACAAAATACACTAAAGCTCACCAGGATGTGATCTGATATCAACTAAAATACAACTAAAACCGTCCCACTCACAATCAGTATTCGTTTAAAGAGAGGAAAATAAAGAAAAAAATATGGCACAATTTCCATCTTTACATCAAGGAATAACATCAACTACTCAAACCAACGCTCTAAGGCTCTATGTAATTCCATTAAATCGCATTGAACTAACTGAATGCAATCGGAATAAATAAAGTGTGACATTTGTTATCAACTAGAAAAGAGTACATTTGTTATTTGTCATCTTAGCAAGAGCTGAAACGACCTGCAAAAACCACAAGTATCCAGCTAAAAACCAGAAAAAAGAAGAACAAGGTACCTGAGATTCCTTTGGGGCGAGATTGGGCATCGAGCAACAACAGCTCACCTGTTGGTCCGAATGCTGAGACTTATGCAAGTGGGGGTCATGAGTCATTAGTCAAGTATCCAGCTACGAACAACATAGGAGAACTAATCAAAGTGCCTACCAACTCTAACAAAAAATCAAATTATGGATTACCACGAAAAAAAACCCTGAATTGCAAGTTCGAATTGGCTTCACAGATTCAACGATAGAAAACCCAGATTTTCTCAAAGTAATTCCCAAGAGTCGCAATTAGATCTAATCCAACCGACAAAAACAATATATCCAACACTTCACTGCAACCATATATATGAAACCAGATCGCCGCAAATTACAGAAACTGAAACCCTAATTGAAACCTCAATTGCAAAACAAACAATTGATTACCTTAGAGGGGATGCAATCGACGTTGAGGCAAGAAACACCAAGAGTACCTCAAATTGCGGGTTCTAGTTTCGAAATCACCAACCGGCTTGCAAAGCTCTCATAGGTTGGGCGATAGAGGGCGAGATTGAGTGAAAGGCTAGGTTGAGGCGATGC